>VMDO01003051.1:0-13399 GCA_007922755.1 Pedetes capensis
GGGCACTTTGGTTGATTCCATATCTTTGCTATTGTGAAAAGCGCTGCATTGAACATGGGAGATGCAGGTGTCTCTGTGGTATGATGACTCATCTCCCTTTGGGTATATTCCCAATAGTGGTATAACTGGGTCATATGGTAGATCTAGTTTTAGTTTTCTGAGGTACCTCCGTATTGATTTCCAAAATGGTTGAACTAATTTGCAAGTCCACCAGCGGTGTAAGAGGGTTCCCTTTTCTCTGCAACCTTGCCAGCATTTGTTGTTATTTGTTTTATTGATCTTGGCCATCCTTATTGGTGTAAGATGGAATCTCAGAGTTGTTTTGATTTGCATTTCCCCAGTGGCTAGGGATATTGAGCATTTTTTTCATGTGTTTCATGGCCTTACGAGCTTCTTCATTTGAGAACTCTCTGTTCAGTTCCTTTGTCCAATTGTGTATTAGGTTATTTGTTTTCTTGGGAATTACTTTCTTGAGTTCTTTATAAATTCTGGAAATTAGTCCTCTGTCCAGTGTATAAGATAAAAAGATTTTTTCCCATTCAGTGGGGACTTTCTTGACTCTGTTGATTGTTTCCTTTGCTGTACAAAAGCTAGAAAAGCTACTCATTTTTGTATGTTGATTTTGTATGTTGCTACTTGACTGAAAGTATTTACAAGTTCTAAGAATTTTCTGCTGGAATTTTTAGGGTCTTTTAAGTATAGGATCATATCATCTGCAAGTAGGGACAATTTGACTCTTTCCTTTTCTATTTGGTTCCCTTTTTATTTCTTTCTCTTGCCTTATTGCTTTAAAAATCAATCACTGTCTTGAATAAGAGTGAAGAGAGTGGACACCCTTGTCTCATTCCTAATTTTAGAGGAAATGGTTTCAATTTGTTCAGAGGATGTGGATACTGAGCAAGATACATCTAGTGAAGAAAGTAAAAGTGAATTAGACACAAATGAAGATTCATGGTGTTGGCTATAGGTTTTTTGTATGTTACCTTTATTATATTGAGGTATGTTCCTTCTATTCTTAGTTTCCTCAGGACTTTTGTCATGAAGTGATATTGAACTTTGTTAAAGGCCTTTTCTACATGTATTGAGATGATCCTATGATTTCTACCCTTGAGTCTGTTTATGTGCTGTATTACATTTGTTAACTTGTGTATGTTGAACCATCCTTGCATCCCTGTAATGAAACCAACTTGATCATGTTGTATGATCTTTTTAATGTGTTGAAGTCAATTTTCAAGAATTTTATTGAGAATTTTTGCTTCTATATCCATCAGGGAAATTGCTCTATGCTTTTTTGTTCTTGTGTCCTTGTTTGGTTTTCATATCAGGGTAATAGTGGCTTGTTCCTTCCACTTCTATTTTATGGATTATTTTGAGGAGCACTGGTATTCTTTAAACATACGTGCTTTTTTTTTTTTTTTTTTTTTTTTTTTTTTTTTTTTTTTTTTTTTTTTTTTTTTTTTTTTTTTTTTTTTTTTTTTTTTTTTTTTTTTTTTTTTTTTTTTTGCAGTACTGGGGGTTGAACCCAGGGCCTCACGCCTGCATGCTCTGCAAGTGCTGGACCACTGAGCTGCGCCCTCAGCCCATTTTTTTAGTTTATTTGAGACAGGGTCTCACTAAGTTACGCAGACTGCCTCTGGTCTCGAACTTGCGATCCTCCTGCCTCCGCCTCCCAAGCCGCTGGGATTACAGGCGTGCGCCACAGCGCCCGGCTCATATGTGCTTTTTAAATGTATCTTTTTATTTACTGATTTCCAGTTTAGACACCTTAAGATCAGAGCCTAAGGCAATTGCATATGGTTTCATTAATGGATGCAACCTTATCTATCAAACATTAGAATAGGCTTGTTCATTGTGTTTTCAAATTTTGTATAGACTCACTAATTAGTTTATTCTGCTTAATCCATTGATAACTAGGAGAGGTAAACTTCCCACTAAGAGAGTGAAATTTTCAAGTTCTCTTTATTGCACTGTCATTTTTCTTGCTTTAGGGCTTTTGAAGCTATATTATTAAGAACATACAAGTTCATACACATTTTTGAGAAGTCATAAAAATTTGAGTTAAAATATGTTTATTAAGTGAGGGTAATATGAAAGAAAGAGTGACTACCTTAATGGAACTTAAAGTCTAGTAGGCAATTCTAAGCCAAATATTTCTTCTGTTGGTGGTGGAGGAAGGCACACTGTGCTCAAGTCAAGAACCCTGACCCCAGCCTGAGAGATAGAGAAAGGCTTCCCAGAAAAGGGCTATTTCATACCTACCATTTCTAAGCCTTGTATTAGAAAACAATGTCAAATTGTTGTTGTTGTTGTTGTTGTTGTTGTTGTTGTTGCTGTTGTTGTTTTTGTTGTTGTTGTTCTTGTGTGCTGTCAAGTCAAATCCGATGCATAGCAACTCTTATAGGGTTTTCAATGGCTGATGTTTCGGAATTGCCTTGAGAGTGGATTGCCGCGTCCGTCTCCCATTTTTGTGGTGTTGGGAATTGAACTTGGGACCTCAGAGAGTACAGAGTGACACTCTACCAACTGAGCTAAATCCCAGCTCCATCAAATTATTAGATATCTGTAAAGTATAACAGAGATTGACTGATACAGTCACTCATTTTTTACTTTTTACCACATATGGTATCTTTCATGTAACCCTGTAGTACAGTTTTTCAAAATAGTTCATGGGAATTCCAGATTACATTTTAATCTAAAATACATATTTTCCATGTGATATTTTATTATGTGGTATTTGAATAAGCGAGACATATTTCTTAAAATGTTTTGGTTATATAGGGTCTCACCATTTCCAATCGACTCCTTCAAAATACAATTCTATTTGTTTGTTTTCATTTCATAACATTTCTTTACTCTGCAATATATATATGAATATATATATACATATATATATTTGAACATTCCTATGTGATGAAAATAAAGTTTTCAAAGATTTGTGAACTGTACTGAAAATTATATTTTAATTTTTTTAGTTTGTACAAAAATATTCATTATAGAGTGAAAAGAGAGTATCTCCAGGGATGTGTTCTTAATGAGCAGCTCAAACCATTTTCTTCTCTTCTCACCTGTCTGTTTCCCCATGAGTCACCTCTCCCCTCTTTCACCTGCAGAGAGGCATGTGTTAGTGCTTGACCAATTTCTTATGATTGTTGGAGTCATTTTTGGTAAGCTCAGGGAGTTCCAGAAAATGCACAGACAAGTACAGAAGGTACCTTTTACTCATGGGGCTGTGTAAACACATGTAATAGTTGGGCACATTGCTTAATGTTCCTGTGCCACATTTTATTCTTCTATAAAACAGGGCTAAAAATATACTGTGCTTACTTTCACAGAAACTTGGGAGCACAAAGTAAAGGCTTCATGTAAACCCTCTGCATTGTGCCTGGCACAAAGGAAGCTTGCAATGTATGGCAGAACTACTGTTAGAAACTAGAAGATAGAATGTGTACTGCTTACGTGTGTGGACTCTGGCAATTGACTGGCTGCCAAATATTGTTTTTGTCACTGCTTGTGTTATTTGTGCATGAAATAAGGGTCTATGTTGTTTCGTTAGTGCATTCTGTAATTTTATTTCAAAAGAACCTCACCAAAGGCAGAGGCATGGCAATTAATAAACACTTGTTGATGGCCATGTGCAGAATTGATGGGTTAGAAAAGTGCTTGGGGATTTGGAGGAGGAAGAGATGATTGTACTCTTGAGTAGATAATAAACCTTGCTTCGGGGTAGAGGGATTTAAGCTGGACTGACAGATCTGTAGATTATGCATCAAAGAAGCAGAGTGAGGTGCTCTGCGTGCACACGAGGCCAGCAGAGACCTGTCGGCAGCGATAGGCAAAATAGCTTGGGACTCTGAATGAGGCTAGCTAGGATATGCAGTGCTGACTGAGTGGGCCAGGGGATATAATGTGGAAAGAGTCACCTTAAGGGAAGATTTTGAAAGTCTTTGAATTTCAGGTTAAAGGTTTGGGGCATTTTTACTTTTGTCTGTCAGGTCACAGTGATGTCATTTTCTTTTTGAGGCAGAGGCTGATGCAATGTATATTTTCTGGAAGAAAGGTCAGATGAGGATATCAGAACGGGTAGGGTTACTGGGCTCACAGAGGAAAGAAAGGGAGGAAGAGACATTGGTGTTATTTTAGATCTTGTGGTGCCTGTTTTCATTGGCAAAGAGATGTAGTATCATGGGTCAAAACCAACCACCCTGTCAACAGCAGCATGTTAAAGTGCAATTCAAAGTCTTGCCCCTGAAGACTAAGAAATAGGAGGCGTCACTGCTGATTGGTTCCTGGATCCAACCATAGCAGCGATCCTTTTCCTGCGTCCCTGGACCAGCCAGCCAGAGTGGTGATGGCGTGTGACTATTTCTTCTGACTGTTGATACGCCATAAGAAGACCCATAAGAAGACGGCTGTTCAAACCTCTATATGCCTACCCCAGACCACAGTGACATTTTGGAGTACCTCAGAGCACATGTTGTTCCGTCCCCACTGTGCAGCTGTGGTAAACAAAATTTCCTCAAATCACCTAGACAGATGGTGACACTAATCTAGGACTAGATTCCAGTTCCCTGTTCCCTAGTTTGTTCTATGACTCTTCCAGTACTTTCTATTCCAGCTGAGATGGCCCACTCGGGCAGTATCGCCTTTTGAGTGGTTCATTCGTTTCTGAGGTCTCTTTAGAGGTTTTCAGGAATACATGCCATGGTTTTACAGTGATTTTTAAAGCACATTCATGGCCAGTCTATAGGCTACTATCATGGGTCAAGGATGATGCCTTCCCAGATGTCCTGGAAACTACCATGGAGATATGGCTTTGGAATGATACTTCTAGGGGCATTAAAAAAAGCTGCCTTGAAGATGTCCCCATGCCAACATTTTGTACAGTCAAGGCAGCAAAGATTAAGTTATCTCAAAGGACCAGACCTCACACCCAGAACTATGTTCAGGTGGCTGGACCCAGACGACCTCAAGGATACCATAAAGAAATAAGAGTTAGGACAGTAGTGTCAGCTTCCATGTTGTTGTTGTTGTTGTTAGGTGCCATTGAGTTGGTGTCCAACTCATAGTGACCCTACATACAACAGGCAAAACAGTATTGTTAGTGCTTCTGTGCTATTTTTAGGGTTTTCAATGGCTGGTTATGTTTTGGGAGTGGGTTGCCAGGTCCTCTCCCAACAGCTTCCACATAGGAAGGCCTTAATGTACAAGTAAGAAATTAACTTTAGCTCTCTTTTGTGGCTTCCTCGTCTTTGCTGTGTGGGTAAGTCCTCTGTGTCTTGGTGCCTAGCCTTGTCTCTCTGGGTGCCCACATGTATTCTAAAGTGCATACTTAATAAACTCTATGACTTCGTTTCACTGAAAAAAAAAACTTAACTTTGTTTCCATCTATGAAGTGAGTAAGTGTGTTGGGAGAATCCCTTTGGGTATGGCATTTAAATTGAAGTTCTACAGTTTTCAAAGAGCACAATTCATCTAGGTGAGTTACAAAGTTAGGGCTGCTATGATTTGCTGAAATTATATCCACGATATCATTTTTAGGCTTTGGTAATCAAAATTCTCTTTCATTCTATGTCATTGACACATCAAAGATTGAGTGATTCCTAGAAAGACTGGTAAATTTTTCTCACACTCACTAGGCAAATAATAAAGTGAACCCGAGTGGCCTGAGAAAGGGAATGTGACTAAAGATTTGATTTATTCTCACTATGTGAATAAATCAGATATACATTCTGGAAAAAGTCTGATATAACTGCATTTGCAAAATCCACTTAAAAGTGATTCACTTTATGCTCTAGACTTTTGGGAATAACCTTTAAGGCATTTGCATATTCATGATGGATGGCTTTTTATTTTGTTTATCATTTATTTTTTTTTTTTTACTTACATATTTTCAGTGCTTGGGGATTAAACCCCCGGCCTCAGCCATACTTTGCAAGTGCTCTACCATGGAGCTGCAGCCCTAGCCCATTTTTTACATTTTTATCTTGAGACAGAGTCTTGGTAAGTTATGCAGGCTGCCTCTAGCCTCGAATTTGTGATTGTCCTGCCTCCACCTCCCAAGTTGCTTAAATTGCAGGTGTGTACCACTATGCTCAGCTTGATGTATGGCTTTTTAAACTAACAGAGGAGAACACATTTTGAGTTTCTCATAAAAGGAAAATGCTCATAAAATGTCAAACATAGTGATTGGCACATAGTAAGCATTGGATAAACATGAGGTATTATTTTATCTGTGTGTTTACTGTTACAATAAAGGATTCATTGGTGTAATCCAATCGTGGATTTCTGGACAGTGTCATAAATTACCCAGTGGTTATAGGGTTGATTTGTGTTTCTGGCCAACATGGGAAACGTTGAACAACCCTCAAGGGAATTATATGGTGTTAATATCTGGAAATTGCCTAATTCCAAACGCTGGGTGGAAACTTTGATTTGTCCTTCTTTCTAAACCAAGTGAGCTAGTGAAATGAACTTTTAAGAAGCAGTGACTGGTGGAAAGAAATGGCTTTAAAAACAAACACCATTTTGAACAGCGTGGGGACATGCTGGTCTTTCTTGTTCTTGGTTGACCTAACTGAATCACCTACAGTTGTTTCCTAGCCAAGAGAAGCTGGCATTTGTGTTTGTACCATCACTGTCACATTTCAACACATCTAAATGGATGAGGAAAAGATAGGTGACATGCCATGCAGGCAGCTTGGCCTGGACCTGAACTCAGTGGTCAGCTTTCTTTTCCACTGTAGAGTTGCAATTAGTGTGTGGGCGAAGGAGAGAGTAGGCTGGCCCTGGGCCATGTGACCTCAGCTGTTTCCCTTCCAGTAGGAATGAGGGGGAGCTGTTGGTGGCGGCTAGTGCCAGCAGAGGAGGACAGACCTGAAGTGAAGGAGCTTGCAGAAGGAGAAGGCCTTTGCCCTGCTGCTCTACTGGCCCTGGGGGGTTCTCTGCATTCTGTTCTGTGCCAGTTGGACAGAATGCATAGGATAATGGTGTCATCATCTGCTAACAATATGAAAATCATGAAAAGCTCTGCCTCATTTAAAGCTTCTTTTCCTTATCTGCTTTACCATATCATTTTCATTCTTCTTCCTCTTCCTCCTCCCTCCCTCTCCTCCCTCCTCTTCTTCCTCCTCTACCTCCTCCTCCTCGTTCTTCCTCTTCTTTCTCCTCTTCCCCTTCTTCCTCTTCTTTCTCTTCTTTTACAGAAGAAAAGAAATCTTTCTTATTCACCCAAGGGATAGTTTTGGTTTTGTACCTACTTTGAGATAAGCACTGGGTAAACTCTGGGAATGCATGAATGAATAAGAAAGATAAACCATGATTTCCATGCTCTAGAGCCAATGCCGACATGTAATGTTGTTGATGTTGTTGTTGTTAGGTGCCATCAGTCGTGTCCGACTCATAGCGACCCTTAGAGGATTTTCATTGGCTGATTGTTTTGGGATTGCCTTGGGAGTGGATTGCCAGGTCCTTTTCCCATTTTTGCGGTGCTGGGTATCGAACTATGTACCTCAGAGACTGCAGAGCAGCGCTCTACCAACTGACCTAAATCCCAGCCCGATGACATGTAATAAGAGTACATAAAAGGGCTATAAAAAGAGTTGTGTGGAGCTCAATCCCTGAAATAATTTTCAATGTGAATAATTAGCAAAGATCACTGACTCTGGTGTCAATATCTGGAAATTGCCTAATTCCAAAAGCTGAAGAGAAACCACATTTCAGTGAAAAGCAGCATTTAGAGGGGACACACAATGACATTCACACTGTTCATTCTTTTGGAGTTGTAGGTAAGGGCACAATATGAGGGCTTTGCTTCATGCTAAAATCCAGGCTGGATACTTTCTTATGAAAGGTCTGTTCATGAGCTGGACTGCTAGCTCTTCTCACGTGCTTGTCTCAGAGGTCTCACTTCCTTCCTACATAGGGCAGCAGGTCATGTAAATAGCCAAGCTCCAAAGCAGCTGATGTGATTTCCACTCCACAAGGACCCACCTCTAGGAAGAGAGAGATGAGAGGCCAACTCGCAGAAGTTCTGTTGTGTTCACCAGGCCAGCTGTGGGCTTGCTTTATCCGTCATGGAATTTTTAGGAAGTTGGACATTGGGATGAATATTCTGACCTGGGAACAACTGTTTATTTCTCTCTCCTTTGACGCCTGACATGGCTGTCCAGAGCCCTGTCATTCTTGGTTGGCGTGGTCAAATTCAAAGCCAAGAACAGAGAGTGAAGTAGGCAGGCTTTCAGATTCATGCTGTGTATCACCTGTTGCTTCTGGAAGCTCTAGGAGATCTGGGGAAGTTGAATGAACCCCACACAAGGAGCTTAAAAGGAAATGCTATTTTTGTCCCTGGGTTGCCAAATTGAGCGGCACAGGGTCCTAGCAAACAAGGGCTGCACCTACTTATTTTCAGTGGTCAGCTCATTCAGTTGATTGCTCTTCTGAAAATTCGTCCATAAACATATTAGATGAGACCATCATGCTGCCTTGATACCTCTAGAGCAAAGGCAAGTAGATGAGAGCTGGGTGCTAGTAAAGGGAGGCAGGGATAACATGTAAGAACCTGCTTTATGTTGTTTTGAGACATGGCTCGAGGATATTTGTCAATTCAACACCAAGAACCCACTATTACCCAGCATGTGTGAGAATAACTAGCATTTGTAAATCTCCAAGTTGATAGTTTGCAAAGCAGTTTCAAGTAGTATTTGATCCTTGGAACAACCATGCATCTCCTACAAAGATATGGAAATGAGAATACCTGCTCATTAGGGATCTTTGGAGGATTAAATGAGATAATGTAGGTCTAGGTGTCTAGCCCCATATCTGTGGGCAGGAGCAGCTTGGTAATGACACAAAATATGAGGCCATGGGAAATTAAAAAGCATAACTACAGGATCAGGGGGGTAACTCAGTGATAGAACACCTGACTAGCATGCCCGAGGCCCTGGGTTCAACCTCCTAGCAACACACACACACACACAAGCTTACCTATCCTACATTCCAAGAACTGAAAGCTTTGGGGTTCAGACCCTGGGGCACCAGCTTGCTCTTGACTAATTACCACATACAATTAAAGCAGAAAGAACTATGACTCAAATATGGAGCACTTAAAAACTTAGCAATAAGGGAAGAGAGAGACAAAGTCTACTTGTCTTTACCCAGGCTCCCTAAATGAATCAAAGAGGTTTCCTTTAACATGGTAACTCTGATTGAAGAGGATCTAGTGTCCATACTTATATACATAATGAAGTAAAAATACAAGGTTGAAATATGAAAATCTGTGTGGAATAATTTTTATTTATTTATAGTAATGTCGAGTACTCAACAGCTGCTCTATACCTAAGCATGACATGAATGGATGACTGAATCTGATGATCCCTAAATTCATTACTTGCAATGTGATTATTTATTTGCCCTGGCTGACAATGCAAATTTAGAGACTTGGTCTATGAGTTTGACATGGTCAATCTCTTAAGAGACCTAATTGAGTTTTTATTAAGATTTAATGATTCATGCCAAAGCAGAGATACAAGCAAGAAGGGTCACCACGTGTTAAATCAATGGTCTATTATCCATTCTTCATTTTAGGATTGCTAATCAATCAGAATGGTAGGCTAAAATTAGTTTCTTAAATAAGCATGTTACAAGCATAGATGTATGCAGGAACCACTGTGAGGAGTGCAGGGAGGCGGGGAGGGGGTCTTGTTCAAATGCAGATCTGATTCAGTAGTCCTGGGGCAAGATGAGAGTCTGATTTCAACTTGTACCCTAGCCTTGCCATTTTAGGGTTCTGTGAACTTAGAAGCACAAACTGAATTTCTCTAAGCCTCATTTCCTCAATGAGATAATAATTTAGAATTAAATCAGGTAATGCTTGACCCATGGAAACTCTGAACAAAAGATCATGGCTCCTCTTTCCATTATGATTGGTATTTCCTGAAGCTTTCTGTCTCTCCTCCTTTATTGCAAATTTTAAGCTTTTTTATAGTAAAATAGACAAAATATATTCTTTTACAATATCAGACAATGCAGTTTATAGAATAAAAGTGAATAGTCTCCCTCCTCCATCCTTTCAGCCCCTCTTCTACCAACTCTTGAGTGTTCTTAAAGGATCAACGCAAGGCTTGTTGTGGACTGCCACAGCTTAGTTTTTCACAAAATTCTCTGATCTACATTCTTTATTTTTTTTGCTACTTCTTTATAATTACCTATACTTGTGTATTATTTTATAAACATTGTTTAGGCACAAGTCTCTTCTCAAACATATTTCAATTTCTCAAGACCAGTGAGTCTATCTTACTGTTGTTTTGTATCTAATTATTCATTTTTCAATGACTAGAGCACTGTAAACAGCTTCAAGGTATTTTATCAGCAATGAATATTTGTTGAAACAAATGAAAAAAGCCGGTAATAATTTAACCAGATTATAGTCTCTATTGTTGTTGTTGTTGTTGTTAGGTGCTGTCGAGTCGGTATCCGACTCACAGCGACCCTCTGTACAACAGGGGAAACACTATTGTCAGTGTTTCTCTGCTGTTCATAGGGTTTTCAATGGCAGATTGATTTTTGGGAGGGGGTTGCCAGGTCCTTCTCCCAAGCCTACAGCTTCTGGTGTTCCCAGGCGGTCTCCCATCCAGGTACTAACCAGGCCCACCCCTGCTTAGCTTCTGAGATCTGACGGGATCAGATGCCACAGGGCTACAGCTGCAGGCATAGTCTCTATTGGATAGGTAGAATTTGGCCATCACGGTAGGTAGAATTTGCCCCTCAGATAAAAAAGAAAAATCATAGCTTACCAGCCATTCTCTTGAATTTCAAATACATAAGCAAGCAAAATACTGCTTTTCAGGTCTTAGTGTTCCTTTCTGAATCTACAAATTCCTTCCCAATAGTCTTTCAAGAAACTCTCATAGGGCTGGGGATGTAACTCAGTGGTAGAGCACTTGCGTAGCATGCACAAGGCCCTGGATTCCATTCCAAGCACTGCAAAAAGAAAAAAAAAAAAAAAGAAAAAAACAGTTGGAAAAAGAAAGTCATATAAAGAGACCATTTGATTTTTGCAAACTTCAGTTCAGATAGCACTGATGATAAAGTAATTACCATATATATTATGGATATTTTATGGCTTTATTGGATTCCCTGCTGTGTCAGAATAAAGTTAGCCTTAGTTGTACCTTGAGATAGGATAGTGAGAAACTATGAGGTCCATTGGTAGACCTAGTGATACACCATTACTTTATTATCACAATTTGAGAGAAGAGGCTGCTACTGGCATCCAGTGAGTGGAGGTTACAGCTGCTGCTAAACATCTGAAATGCACAGGCCAGCTCCCACAACAAAGAATCATCTGGCCCCAAATGTCAGTGATTTCAGTGGTATAGAGACTGGGACCTCATGAGTGCAACTAAAGTATCCTTGCCAACAATACAAGGAAAATGGTCAGGGTTTTTTTTCGTTGTTGTTGTTTTTGGTTTTTGTGGTGGTGGTGGTAATGGGGACTGACCCCAGGGCCTTGAGCATACTTTGGAAACGCTCTGCCACTGAGCTGTACCCTCAGCCCATTTTTAATTTTTTTTATCTTGAAACAGAGTCTCATTAAGTCACATAGGCCGCCTCTGGCCTCAACCCTGCACCCTTCCTGCCTCCGCCTCCTAAATCACTGGGATTACAGGTGTGCACCACCGTACTCAGCTTTTAGAGGCTTTTATTATTTGTGTGAGTTCCAAAATGAAACCTCTTTTGAGATGTAGAGTACCCAGACTTTTCAGAGAATGCCCTCCCACTGCCATCTGCAGCCACCCTGAGTGGCAGGCTGGCAGCCTCCAAGGGTCCCAAAACTCTGAGCACAGCAGGCTCTTGCCCTATGCCCCCAGCCTGTCTCTGAGCAGTCTGGGCCTGTACAAGCCAGCCTTTAGGCTGTTTCAGCACTTTTTAAACCTCTGAAGGCTTAGGAAATATTCTTTCATCCCTTCCCAAAACATGACTAGGGTGCATTAGATATTATCTTCTGTCCCCCTGACTTCCTAGTGTTTGGCAGCTGCTTCTAAGGACTACCTTCCAGGTATAGCTGTCTGTGGCACAGACAGGAGTCTGGGGCTTTCCTCCAAGTGGGGAGTCTGCAGAGAACAGGCTGGCAGCTGAGGCTGTCCCCCACATACCTTAGATTTGATGTGTAATGGCTTTAATTGTGATATATTAAGAAATGAATTATTTCCATAGATCAAAAGTGAACTCATTACGTCTGCAAGTCTAATTTAAATCTTTCTTCCAAAGGAACCATTTATATTTATATAACACTGCATCTTTAGCCTTGCAAATTCACAGATTCTCAGCTCCTCAAGTCAGAGACTTGGAAGGGTATAAATCAAATGTAAGCCTTCAATGCCAAAGCTGAGTTTATTTAGGCACAGTTTCCAAGTGTTTGTTCCTGTTGGCAGATACTACTTACTTTACAGGACGTTCGTATTGGGAAAGCACTGAACTCGAACAGCCTTGGTGATTGTCTAGTCCCAGAGTTTCCCAAGCTGGCTGCACGTGGATCACGTTGAGCAGGGCCCCAGCTGGACAGAACAAGAGCCTCCGCAGTGTTTTTCGGACATGATGACCTCCTCCAACCCCCACCCCACCCCAGTGATTCTGATGTGCCAACTGGAGGGAAAAACTTCAATCTTGCCCCACCCCTCAGTTACACATGGGGAAACTGAGGCCCGGATTAATTCATAAAGGCAGGAGTCAGCAAACATTGTCTATAGAGGGCCAGCTCCTCTTTCTGACTCTCCAAGCCATATGGTTTCTGGCAGAACTGCTCACCTCTGCTGGGACACCAAAGCAGCCACAGGTGGTACAAAGACAAATGGCATGGCTGTGTTCCAGTGCCACTATCTAAAAACAGGCAGCCAGCCAGATCTGGCCCCTTGGCCGTAATTTGCCAGCCCCTGGCTTTGGTCCCACAATTGGTTAGCAGAAATCCATATGCTACACAAAAGATACACCAACTTTGAACTATGGCCCTTCTTGTCCTCCATGCATGCTTTGTATTGGAGACAGTCTCTGTAGCATACCCATTTTCTGAAGGCTTTCAATAGATGCCTTTATGTAAGTTAAGGCCATCATCTTAGTGTAGCTCTTTCCCCATCTAGAACACAGAAATTTTCATTTTCTGCGTCCCTGTGAAAGGTTCGCATTGTGAATGTATTTAACAAATTTTAAATAATAATCAATGTCTATGTTCTAAAAAGGTAATAACTTTGACCATAATGTGCCTGTTCAAGAGATTTTTTGAGCCAGAAAGGCAGAAAATGAGCTGAGTATGGTGGTTGCTGCATGCCTGTAATCCCAACACTAGGGAGGCGGAGGCAGGTGGATCGTGAGTTTGAGGCCAGGCTGTTTCAAAAAAAGGTGAGGG
>VMDO01003051.1:13499-152129 GCA_007922755.1 Pedetes capensis
AGGGAGGGTGGGAGGGAGGGAAAAGAAAAGAAAAAGGAAAATTGGAAAATGAGATGATGTGGTTAGGTGACCAAAGCAAGAAAAAGAAAAGAAAAATAACATTCTGCTAAGTGAAATGGGGATATGACTTTCTTTTCACTCAGTAAAGATATCATTTGTAAATCTCTCAATTCTTTATTATTGTGCTGATGACACATGGGAAGTATTTTATTCAGATTTCTTCTGAATAAGTCTGAGAAAATTTGAGTACTATACCAAACAGCTAGCCATGCTTCCTAGAGGTTTGTAGGAGTGAACATTGGACCAGGGTTGAGGTAGTGGAAGTGAAGTTGCCAACAGTTCAGTTTGGGGAGTTATATGTTTGGCTCTTAAGACAATTTGGTCTTTTCTGTTTGTGTAACCTTCCCTCCAAAATACAGTCATCAAGCTAGGTTTCCTGAAAGATTGAAAAGCCATTGAATCTAGTCTTTCTCCTTGGAGATTTATTTATCTCTATTGAGTAGTGATCTTCATAGCTATGGTTTGCAAAGAAAGTGATTCTTCCTCTTCCATTTTGTGTCTATACAATACCTTTGATAAAAGTGCTTCCTATCCTAAAAAATCACTATCATACTAATAATTATAAAATGACTTTCTGTCAGTGAATTCTGTGAGGAGTGACTGAGCATTAGAAATGGTGAGACAAAATCAGTTAACAAATTGATGGCCCTCTCCATCAGGCCAACATTGAACTGGATTTATTGAAGGTCGCATTTTTGAGAGGGGCTCAATAGAATGACATCATAGATGATACAGCAGACAGGTATAGCATAGATAATGACATCATAGACTGAAGCATCGCAGAGAGAAATATCACAGATAATGACATAGAGAGGGACTCACAGAGAGGGACCTTGTATTCACGGGAAACACAGTAGTAGATTCAAATAGTCCAATACTCAATTTGACTAGATAAATAACAGCGATGATGAGGCCTGTCTGTATAGTTACAATATGCATGATAATTGTTGTTAGGTGCCATCAAGTCGGTATCTGACTCATAGCGACCCTCAAAGGGTTTTCAATGGCTGACTGTTTCGGGATTGCCTTGGGAGTAGATTGCCAGGTCCTTCTCACATTTGTGCGGTGCTGGGAATTGAACTCGGGACCTCAGAGACTGCAGTGCAGCACTCTACCAACTGAGCCAAATCCCAGCCCCTTGCATGATAATAGCAGGTCATTTTCATCATTTTGCATGGCCATGCTACGTTTCCCATTCTTGCTTAGTTCCATCATATGCATGGTCACCAGCTCACCACTTCTAGAAAGTATGGGAAACTGGTTGCAAAGAACTGACCTGATTCTTTGTGGCTTTCTGTAGTTATCCTCCTGGCACTATTATCTTTTCTATATTACTGTTTGTTTAGAGGTGATTTGCAGTCTCATCCACCTTTATTTGAATTTTGAATCTGCCTCAGATAAGTTTGACCTTTAGAAAGTTTCTGAGTTTCTTTAAATCTGAGTTCCCAAATTATAAAGAGAGTCCAGTAACCTCTGCCTCCCATGGCTTATGTGAGAATTATATGAGATTTTGCCTATAAAGGATTAAGTAGAAAGCCTGGTACTTCAGAAACTTTCAATAAACAATGATAAGTTATTATCTTCAGTGCTATTATAAATATTCTACCATTCATCATGCCTGCAGCTGTAGCCCTGTGGCATCAGATCCCATCAGATCTCAAAAGCTAAGCAGGGGCAGGCCTGGTTAGTACTTGGATGGGAGACCGCCTGGGAACACCAGATGTTGTAGGCTTGGGAGACAGACCGGGAACATCAGATGTAGGCTTGGGAGACACTCCCAAAAATCAATCTTCCCTTGAAAACCCTATGAATAGCACAGAAGCACCGACAATACTGTTTCCCCTGTTGTATGTAAGGTTGCTATGAGTCGGATATCAACTCAATGGCACCTAACAGCAACAACAACCATTCACCATAGTGTAGGCAAGGCTGCAAGCTGTATCCTCATTCAGGAAGTATCTAAGGTTAGGAGAAATATGTGATGGACACACTGGAGGATGACTTTGTCCCTCCTGCTTGTGTAAGTTTACGCTCTCCACATTACTCACCCCACCCTAGTAACCTTCACTGCTGCCTTAATCTTTGAGTCCTGAGTCTGAGGGGAGAGTTTTGGCGAGTTAGATAGCCCCAAGGGGTTTTAGGAAATAAAGTGTTCCAAAGGAATGTTCTAAAAGATGAGTGATAGGAGTCAATACCAAGTGTTTCTTCTGACAAGGGAGTGTTAGATGACAACTGCTGAAAGCTAAATTGATCTTTATCCCAGGAAGTTCTGCATTTGAGGTTGGCTCTGTAGGATAGATGAGCATAGAAAATGTGACAAAAAATAGTTTAATTGGTTGATTTCTCAGTGTCATTGAGAAAATACCTGTACAGAAGATATATAAAAAGATAAACATCTATACAGTGTGGTCATTAAATGCCACTAAACTCTTGAATAATGATTTATAAATGGATGAAATTAAATTTCCTTTTTTGTTGGCTTTGTTTTATTTTGAATATGTAAATCATTACCAGGTTTTTAAAAGTAAAATCTATTTTAAAAATACATTAAGAAGTATTCTGTCTTCCCACTCACTTTCACAGCCCACTAATCTACCTTCTGTACATAAAGCAATTTTGTTAGTTTCTGGTATATCCTTTTGAGTTATTTCTTTTACACAAAATAAGAAATACATCTATAATTATGATTATATTTACTCTTCTTTCTCATATAAAAAATAACCTAATATATTCTCTTTTACATTTTGCCTTATCAAATAATTTTCTTGAAATAGAGCATTTCAAAATATCTTATTTCCCCAAAATTCTTGATTTTGCAGCTTGTCAGTATTGCTTGTTTTTGTTGTTGCTCCTCTGAAATAATTATTTCCTTAAAATATGTTTAGTTTTTTTCATAAACAGTAATTCCCATGCAATGAAAGGTAACAATTGGAGTGACTATCTTGAACTGATAAAAGCTTTTTAAAAAGCAATAAACCAAAACACTTACAGCCTTGTTATTGTGCATTAATGTGACATTACTTAGGAAGTATTTCTTCTTTCTCCTCTTACTCGTTCTCTCTGTCAGGAAGCCATCATCACATCAGCACAGGCAAACATCCCATTTTGATGATGTTTACCAGGAGCTTTTGCTTCCCTTTTAAATTTGTTACCTGAATATTTGTGTGACTTTTATCATATTGGCAAAGAGATTACTAGATGCACTGAAGGGAAACGTGAGTCTATGATTGAGGACTAGGCAAAGGGTGAAGGACTCTATTTTATCTTTTTATTTCAGTCAAGCAGAATATAACCTCCCCAAGGCTTTCTGTTTGTTACTAGGATCATGATAACATACAATATGTTAAATGTCTCATCCACCTACACTTGAGAGCCCACATTTAAAGAAAGAAAGGCTGAAACTTTCCCTAGTTTTCTCAATTTGATGTGTTACAGACATTAATACCCAGATATTTTTCTTGTTGAAACTCTGAAATCATGGTGTATATATGTAATCTATAATTTATCTTTGAATGGAAATGGCCTATATTTCTACAAATTAGAGTAGATAATCATGTTGCTTTTCTAATGTATGTTTTTCACCTGATCTGAGTGCATCTCTTAGCTTTTTCTTACAAGTTCAAATGAAAATCTTCATCAGGCTATAAATCCACCTATAATTTGTAGAGATCTAGATAAGAATTTGCCTATAATAAGAGCTTGGGAGAATCTTTTGGTATTAAAGGGATACTGAGATAAATAATAGATATATTTCTACCCTTTGATTGGACTCATTTATAATACTGTTTGTGAAACTGCATTAGGTCAGTGCCCTAGAACTGGCTTTATTTATAGTGAGTTAGATATTAAAATATAGTGATATTTCCTTTCCTATGAAAAGTCTCCTGATAAAGATTTCAGTTCATTAGAGGAAACTGTTTCCCAAATTTAAGTCTTTAATTAAGTCCTGGTAAGCAGTTCCAACATGCCCCCTTTTCCCCCAAAAGAAGTCCTTCTGCATGTGCATTTAGTGTTTATGGAGATCTGAAAAATCTCATAATACTGACCAGTGTCATTTGGATGCTGAGTCCCACTTATTTGTTACCTCCCTTAAGTGAAACCATGGCAATCCCAACTCTGCTTTTGATGCACCAACTTTCTCTTTGGCATCCCCAGCTATAAGATCAGTGCAATACTCATAGCAGGCATTCTCCATGGATGTTACACAAGGGAACAACAACAGCAACAACAAAGAATGAGTTGGATTGACTTCTTAGAGAATGAGTCCATAATAAGCATGATAGCCTATGGGGGGAGAATAGGCTTTGGGATTGTAGGAGACTGGCCCAGGAGGCCCAGCAGTAGCATTGGCTGGCTGTATAGCCTTGGGAAAGTGAGCCTATCTAGGTACACTGACTATCCATAAGAATCAGGCGAATGGTCCAGTCCTTACTGCATTAGTAAGAGGACTACACAAAAACAAGCAAAATAATTGGCATGTTCAATCAATGGTAACTATTATTTTCTTTTTTCTTTCTAGTACTGAGGACCAAACCCAGGGCCTTGCACTTGCAAGGCATGCGCTCTACCACTGAGCTAAATTCCCAACTCCCTTTACTTGCTATTTTCATTAGTACTACTACTAGTATTATTGTTATTACTACAACTTCTATTACTTCCACTACTGTCTGAGGACTGTAGAAAGAATCACCTCCTGCAGTTTTTAAATTATGTATGTCTATGATTAATTAATATTAATTAACATAATTGATTAACATAATTAACATAATTAATTAATTAATTATGTAACATACGAGGTGCCATATGATGTTTCAGTACGTCTATACGTTGTATAATGTTTAAGTCAAGTTATACATAGCTAGCTCCTCAAACTTAATCATTTTATCATGATGAAAACATTCAAAATCCTTTCTTGTAGCCTTTTGATACAGCACATTATCATTATTTATAGTCAGCCTACTGTGCAACAGTGCCCCAGTACAATGGGGTACTAGCCTCTTCCTACTGTCTAACTATAACTTAGTACTCATTGATTAACCTCTCTCCATCCTTCAACCAACTACTGTCTGTGGGCTTCATTGGCAACCTCCATTCTACTCTTAACTTCTTTGAAGGCAATTTTTTTAGATTCCACATGGTAAGTGAAATCATCTGGTACTGGTTTTTTGTGCCTGGCTTATTTAATTTAACATACTTTCCTCCAGTTCCATCCACATTGTCACAAAGTATTTCATTTTTTTTCATGGCTGAATCATATTCCATGGTGTATATGTACCACACTCTCTTTATCTATTCATCACTTGATGGACACTTAGAATGTTTCTATTTCTTGGCTATTGTGAATAGTGACCTCTGTTTCTAAACAAATGAGTCATCACTCATCTTAGCCCACCTTGGTAAACTGGAGGAGAATGACCATGTGTTTTGAAATCAGATAAACCCAAATGTAATATATGGAAAATGATAGAACCCTAATAGATTAGCAGAACTTGAGTATATTCCCAAGGATGGATTTGTGTGGCTGTGAAAATTGCTTTTCCAAAGTTAAATATTGGCAAAGATGTTGAGATTTATCTCATCCTTAGTAGTTGATTTTCAAAGCTGACAAATAACCAAAACATTTGAAAGACTTTGTTTTGTGGCTGCTATCATGGACATTTATATATCAGGGAGTGTGTAATATGGAGACAAATATTTATCGATCCTACCCAATGTTCAGATGAGAAGACACTAAGATTAGCACAAAAGATACTTTGTCATTAAGGAAGTTACTATGCAGCAAATCTGGCCAGTATATTTATGGTGATTTAAAATTTTTTAGTCTTCATTATAAACATATAATAATTGAAGCAAAGAAAGTATCAAGAGCAGCAAAGTTTCAATTTCCCTCCATTTATTCTTCACCTTTTTGTTTACACATTATTTGTGAGGTTAATTCCCATACCACCTAAGACTTCAGTTCCCCACTCCAACCCTGATCATGATTCTTACATTTCTTACAACTGGCAGACATTGGTAACTAATGAGCTATAACATTATTAAAGGTCCCAGCATTTATTCCAACAGCAAAAAGTACTTTATGGAAACATTGTATATACTAGTAGCAATGAGCAAATGTTTCTTTTATTTTTATAATTGTTTTGGAAAGCCATATGATTGCCAACTACAGCATACATATGGTCAATTTGGATTCATCCCAGCCTTTAAAAAATCTGCAAAACACATTAATAGTTGTAATATACAGACTCAATAGGTTTTTTCTTTAACATGCTTTCCAGTTGTATGTTGGTCATGTTTAATTTAGGTTAAAATTCTGTGAAAGATGTAATTGATATGATCCAGGTTGGTTAACCATTTTAAATGGCCATGATTTTGCCAAATTGCATCATATGTCATAAGAATATTGTCTGTATTAGGTTCCATTAATGGGAATAACACTCTTCTGATCAATTTTACTCAAGTATGGTAAAATGGTGGCCTAGAAATAAATGAACCTGAGTCTTGGGAAAGCCAGTGGAAATAACTCCCAAAGGATATCTCAAAAGTCCTTGGAGTAAAGTATTCCTGTCTTGAAGGCCCACCCTCCTACCCACCCCTGCATTCCTCTATCTGACTCTTAATTCTACACATGTGCTAGGAAAATTCTGTCTTGGGATTTTTGTGTTTTGTGATTTTAACTCATTTTTGCAATTTCCTCTCACATTTCTAAAGAGCTGCCTGAAATGCATACTAAAGTGCAATTCTACACTTGTATATGTTTAGGAAATACTTTGCTGTACCACACAATGCAAAGAATTTAAAACTACTCTAGGGTCCTCATTTTTAAGCCCTATTGTACTTTTTGACTAGAAGAAAGAGAACACTTGTCAGTTGATAACTTAGTGTTTTCAGTCTTGATATATATAATTAGGTATCAAAAGAAATGGCACATACACAAACTGCCTCAGAGTACATTGAAAAGTATTTTCTTCAGATACAAGTTTTAAAGTTAGAGATTTCAGAGATTGAGAAGTTGTAATCACCAGCTATGAATCACTCGATGAGACCTATTACCAGCACCTGAAGTTGGCATTGTCTGTAATCCCAAAGCAAGTGTCTGCTGGCTTCATCTGCTAACATGCAACAGCAACATGCCAGGCAGAGTAGAAGGGAAGCATTTCTTCTCAGATCATGAACAGGAGGGAATTAGGTTTGGATCAGAGATAGAGACAGCTAGAATTGGCACAACTGATACCTTCCACAGAGCATCAGAATGCCAAATAATTGGATGTTCCCAGAAAGATCTCAAAAGAATCAGAAATACTCATTTAAAAGAACTGGAAGAACTTCCAACTCCCCAAGTTTAGCCCTGTAATCAGGTTGTCTGTATTCCCTAGATGCATTTTCAGGATTTGAGACTAAGGTGCTAGATTACTATTGAGCAGCCACAAGTGGTGATGGCTTTCTGGCTTGCAAAGTCTCGAGGGAGTGGAGAAGATCACATGGAAAGAGATGGTTAGCTTGTGTGTGTTCTGCTCTCTCTTCTTCCTCTGAAGGGACTAGGATTCAGTCATGGGGGCTCTGCCCTGATGACCTTATCTAATCCTAATTGCCTTTCAAACATCATAGTTGGATTAAGCTTCCATCCTCTTAATACCTCACAATGGGAATTAAATTTCAACACACAAATGCTTGGGGGACAGGGAAAACTCAAGCCATATCCAAAGCCAGGTGTGGTGGTGCATTCCTGTAATCCCTGCACTCAAAAGGTAGAGACAGAATGATGAGGTCAATGCCTGCCTGGGCAATGTAGGGAGACCATGTTTCAAACACACACACACACATGCCACCACCACCACCACCACCACACAACCACACCACAGACTAAGGTTATGAGCAGAACTCTTTGGGATAGTATCACAAGTACTTAGTGCGATGAAGAAATTCAGGATTTCCCAGATACTGAAACCTTGCAAAGACCCAGGCATCACTTCTTTAATGGCCTGCGTTCTCACCTAACAAAGCACTTGTATACAATAATGAACAGAAACCCAGTCACTCTGTCATCTATACAACAGGAAAGGAATCAAGTGACTTCCTGGTGTTGCTATGTCAGATAACTATAACTGCTTGCCCTGACTTGCTCTGTAGTCTCAGGAACTAAATAATGGTCGTTAACACTCATGCAAACAAATCTGGATTTCACAAGGAGGCAGGAACTGACCTAACTACTACCTTTCAGCCTCTCTCCAACATCCAAGGACTGGCTATAGCAAAAATCAAATTTCTTTCACTCCATAACCCAAACAAAGCAGACTCCTAAGTGGTTCTTTTCTAGACTTAAGGATTTGTGTAAAACTAGTCATGCTGTGAGGGCTTGCGTGTTGCTGTGATTCTGAAAGCTATGCCACTGTTATCTCAGATACCAGCAGGGTCACTGATGGTGGACAGGTTTCAGCTGAGCTGCCAGACTAAGACAGACGAGGGAGAAGGACCCAGCAGCCCACTCCCAAAACAATCAGCCACTGAAAACCCTATGAATAACAGAGAAGCACTGCCACATATAGTGCCAGAAAATGAGCCCCCTAGGCTAGAAGGTATTCCAGAAATGACTGGGGAAGAGTTGCCTCCTCAAAGTAGAGTTGCCCTTAACAATGGGAATGGAGTAAAGCCCCTGAGACTCCACTTGCTGAAGTGGTACAACTCAAAATGAGAAGAAGCACCGACACTGCAACAATGGGTTCAAATATAGAAAGATCATGTGTGTGGCACAGTGTTGGGTAGTGTTTCTACCCAATTCTGTTGTACATGAGTCACTATGAGTTGGATCTGACTCAATGACACCCAACAACATCAGGATACTCTGGGAATAAGAGACCAAGAGCAGGAGTATCAGCTCATCTAGTAATATTTTGACAAAGTAAAACATGTTTTTCTGATTGGGACATCTCCAAGCAATCTTACTGCATCAATCTTCTCCCAGGGTATATTGGGTTACCTTTGTATCCTGAGCACCAATGATGCCATCCCCTATTAAACTAACTTGGTTTTTATTTTAACTAAAGATGCAAATAGTATTAATTTTTGGGAAGCTAGTTAAATGGGGACTGAGCGAACTGGTGCTTGCCTGTAATCCCAGTAATTTAAGAGGTGGAGGCAGGAGGATTGCAAATTAGAGATCAAAGGCAGGCTACATAACTTAGTGATACCCTGTCTCAAGATTAAACAGATAAATAAGTAAATAAGGGGCTGGGGTGCAACTCAGTGGTAGGGTGCTTATAAGATATGTGTGAGGCCCTGGGCTCAGACTTCCAATACCAAATGCACACAAAAAAGCTACTTAAATGGAACTCCCATTATAATCAAATTTGATCCTGAAGAATATTTAATTGTGTGGCTCAGGGTAGTTTGTGCATGTTTGGTTGGTTGGTTGGTTTTGTGGGAATAGCAGTGGTTTTGAAATCAGAAATTCTTTATTTTAAACAACTTATAGTGAAGCTTCAATTTCTTTAGTTATCATTCTGTAAAATAGAATAGCACTGCAAAGGGAAACCAGACAAAAGATTGAAAATCCCAGTGCTAACAAGTGGTTCAAGCAATATTGGAGATCACGTATAGTATATATTCTATGATTATTAACAAAAATGAGCTTGGTTATAGGGGGAGGGGTCATTATTAAGTCATCTCTCTGATCTATAGCCAACAGCACCATCTAATGATTTCATTCCTGGATCATCTTTAATATGTGGAATTAGAGATGGATGAGAAGAGGTGGCTATTATTTTAATAGTACAGTTTCCTCCTAAATTGCTTGTTTTAAGTAAAATAATGTTGCATTGGAAGACAGTGTATATTTCTTAGTAATGTTTCATAGTCCCTTGTCTCACAATTCAATAAATCATTTTATACCTGTCAGCACATATAGTCTAAGATTTATTGCATGGACTATTGTGTAGTAGATAGCTCTTTGGCCAGAGAGCAATTTCTGAAACTAATTTAATCAGTGTTTTTATAATACAGTGAATTAGGGCTTGATGTTTCAAACATATATTGATTTCTTCAAAACCATATGATTTAATTCTATCCAATTTTGAGATGGAATTAAGATTTGGCTTTACATAACTTCTGTTATAGTCAGTAAATCTTCAGTTGCATTACTATTCATGAACTCTTTTACCAAGCAAGCCTATGTTTGCATAGCTAGCCCTCTGCTAGATGGTGTGATGCTGTGATGCTGTGGGATGAGGGGGAGAAAAATTCTAGGTTGATGGAAAGATACAACAGAGGGCTCAGAAGGAGCAATGGACCTGGCAGTTACTGGACAGTTAAAGAATCCTGTTTCACTGAAGTTGAATGTTCATTTTGCAGCATGATGGTAATTATAGCTGACTCTTACTAGGGAAATTCTAAACTTATTATAGTTTTGAGGATTTTACATGCCAATTCAAGAATTTAAACTTGATCCTTTAAAAATGGACAAAGTTTGGAATTTTGAGAATGTGAAGGTGTAGTAATACAAGCTCACTGGGAAGATTACTTTGGTGGCCCTCTGTGGATCCAGTTGACTGGACAAAAATGAGGGGATTGAAAAGGTTATATGGAAGAAGATGGTTCAGGTGGTAACCTTGGGAAGAAAAAAGAACGCTGAGCTGGGCATGGTGACCCACGCCTGTAATCCTAGCACTTTGGAGGCTTGGACAGGAGGATCTCCAGTTCTAGACCAGCCTAGGCTATGTAGGGAGACCCCATCTCAAACAAACCAACCAAAAAAAACAGCAACAAGAGAGCAAGAAAGAAAAGGCTGAAGTCAAGTCTCTTTTAAAAAGGCAATCAAAAAAGTTTAGAGAGCACTTGGATATGACCCATGAAGGAGAGGTCAAAGACTAAGATTATGTTGGGATTTTAACATTGGGAGTAGTAATATTCTTTTTGAAGCCAGAAGATGGTAAGACATTTCAAAGGGACAGATCATGCAGTTAAGAAAACTGAGTTGAAGCTGGACATGGTAGTACATGCTTGTAATCCCAACACTCAGGAGGGTGAGACAGGAGGATTGTGGGGTCGAGGCTAGCCTGGGGTACATAGCAAGGTCCAGACCAGCATGAACTACACAGCAAGACCCTATCTCATAAAACAACAACAAAACAAAAAAATCTGAGTTTCACATCACAGGGTAGCATCAGGACTGACGTTAGTGAAACTGGGACTGAGAGGCCAAAGCTTAGGTCAGAGTTGAGATCTGAGATCAAAATGTGAGTCCTTCAGGATAGAGGAGAGAGCTGAAGCTGTAAGAAAATGTGTCTGCTGAGAGGATATGATCTGATGTCACTATTTCACCATAATTGGAAGTGAAAGAACATGTTCTGGTGGGACACTCGTTTGTAGTCAAAATCATGCAGTGCTTAAATCTGCCTTTAATTACAGTAAACGTGTTGGATTTGAAAATGCGTTCATTAGCTGTACTATAAGTAATATTTTGTTCAAATAAAAATTTCACACTGGAGAAAGACAATGATTTATGGAAGGCCAAAAATCTTCTGTATGATTTACTACCACTGTTCCCAGAGTCCTGGGCCAGAGGCCCAACTCTGGGGGTCCCAACAAATAGGGTCCAGCCACTTGCCCCAAAGCCAAGTGAAAAATATAATTGTGAAAAAAATTAAAAACTTTAGTTAGCGTAGCTATACTTGGAAAACAAAGGGGCCAGCAAACTTAACCCTGTCTTTGGGTGTCCTGATGTTAGCTCCCACATTATTTAGGGAAGGGACAGAAGGAGTAGCAAGAAGCATGCATAGTCCATCCTTCTTGGTCAGACCGTGGTCTGCCTGACCATTGTCTCAGAATTCTCCAGGAGGGGCTTTGTCACAATAAGAAAGTCATTGCTGCCTGGGGATGGTCTGTACTCTTGTCACAAGATGTTTCTCCATCAGACATGTTGTTCCTGGAACCCAAGGTGACTGCAGAGGAGAATGACTCGGAGCAGAGGAGACAGGTGTAAAATGGAGGCAGAGATGGCAAGCTTTATCATACATTTCGTTACCCACAGGACATTTGCAGACACGACAGAAGAGTCCGTGCTTTTAGCAGAAGCAGCCTCTAGGTCCTTCTTCCACCACTGTTTAATTATTGAGCAGTCTGTGATCTCATATGTTAACATTCTGCCTCCCCAGAGTGTCCTATGACAGTTATGGACCAAGGTCACAGACACTGGAAAAATCAAATGATAAAAGTCACACCAAAAGGTCCCAAGAGCAAAGTACAATGGCTCGCTTTTAGTTTTACACGTCTTGTGTCAAACTGAATTTTGAAGAGGCAAACTGACTCCAACTAAGTGAGGAGGGTGGCATTATTTTTCATTATATACACATGAGTTTGGGTCCCCTCTCCCTTTCAACACCACTTAAAAACTTTTTAAAAAGGCAACATTTATAAGTAATCAAAAATTAACTGGGACAACTTCACTGAAACTTTTTTTTTTACATATTCTGAACATCTGAGTTCTATCTGTGTTTTTCTTGGGAAAAGCAATTCAAAATTGGGAGGATGATAGAGCAGAAACCATGGGCGACCAAGGTGCCTATCCATTCCAGAACCATCCGTCTGCCGTCCCACTGGCTCCTATCCTTCCCCCACCAAGTTCTCCAGCCCCGCCATGTTTCTCCCCTGGCTTTGGCTAGCTGCCTCTTCCACTAAACTATGCTTCCCATTCCCCAGTGGGGACTGGTTAGCTGGGGACAGGCCCGAGAATGGGGCCTGCTGACAAAATGAGTAAATAATAGAATCACATCATGTTCACAAGAAAGGGAAGGTAGAAAGAGCAGCATAGAGCTCACTTACTCCCCGCTTAGCTTCCCCTTTCTCATTTCCTTTTAAAAAGCTAAGCAAATCTTACACCACCGCCCACAGAAGGTGGTTAAGACATTACAGGTAAGTGGTTGTCAAATGTTCACACTCATCAGGACCTCAGAGTTGGAGTCGGTAGGCCTGGGATGGGGCCCAGAAATCTGTATTTCTCACCAGCTCCCCAGACTGTTGCTGCTGGTCTGAGCTACCTTACAAGAACCCCTGTTCTGCCTTCCAAACCATGATAAATGGAACTTGGTAATTTGTAATTGTTGTAACTGACATGTCTCCTCCTGGTACTCTCAACACTGGTCAGTTTTCTCTCACTGGCTTAATAGGAAATGGCTCTTCTAAAAAACAGTGACATTTACTTTTTGACTCCTTAGCAAAACATTGTATATGTAAGCTAAAATATATTCCAGGAAAATGAGGGGTAATGTGTTTCCAGAATATAAAATGACCATTAAATTGTCTTTGGTTGTGTATACACAAGTGAACTCAATGGGGAAAATGACTTAATAATTTTTTGTGAAGCAGTACAAGTTAATTAACTCTCCAGAAAAAAAGTTTCAAGCAAATAGCCATCAATCAAAAAGATAATATTAGAAGTAGGTGCCATGGTACACACCTATAATCCCAGCTACTTGGAGGCTGAGGCAGGAGGATTGTGAATTCAAGGCCAGAGGCAGCCTGCACAACTTAGCAAGGCCATCTCAAAATAAAAAATAACAAAGGAGCTGGGGTACAGCTCAGTGGTAGAGCACATCCCCTGGGTTCAACCCCCAATATGAAGGAAGGAAGGAAGGAAGGATCCTATGTTATCATGTTGGTTTGGTTTCCATAATTGCAATTATCTTAGATTACCAAAGTTTGTAGTTCTCTGGGCAGTCATGTTGCCTAAATTGACCTTTGAAAGTATTTGGGCAGAGCAGCAAATGTATACTTTTGTTATCAGCAACTAGAAATTTTTTCCTAGATCTTCAATTTAATGTATAAAAATATTGTTGAATTATGAACACCTGTAGTATGCTCAAGACTGGGATTTAGCTCAGTTGCTAGAGTGCTGCACTGCAGTCTCTGAGGTCCCAAGTTCAATTCCCAGCACCGCAAAAATAGGAGAAGGACCTAGCAATCCACTCCCAAGGCAATCCCGAAACAGTCAGCCATTGAAAACCCTATGAGGGTCGCTATGAGTCGTTGTTGTTGAATTGTTGTTGATGGCACCTAACAACAACAACAAGTAGTATGCTCCTGTTATATTTCCGGTGAAATAATTACTGTTAAAATCAACAGATCAAATTTACATGATACAAATACTTTTACAAAGTATAAAATGAAATGATCATTCAGTTCTCTTTATGCATTAAGAATACTTGAATAATTCAACAACCATTCCTCTATATTTTCAAGTTAAAAGAAAAGACCTCTAAATTTCTTAATACCTGCAGCCATAGCACTGTGGCGTCCAATCCCATCAGATCTCAGAAGCTAAGCAAGGTCGGACCTGGTTAGTCCTTGGATGGGAGACCGCCTGGGAACACCAGGTGGTGTAGGCTTGGGAGAAGGACCCAGAAACCCACTCTTCGAAACAATCAGACATTGAAGACCCTATGAGTAACAGAGAAGCACGACAATAGTCTTTTATCTGTTGTACATAGGGTTGCTATGAGTCAGACACCGACTCAATGGCACCTAACAACAATAACAAAATTTCTTTTTTTTTTTTTTTTTTTTTTGTGGTACTGGGGGTAGAACCCAGGGCCTCACGCCTGCATGCTCTGCAAGTGCTGGACCACTGAGCTGCACCTCAGCCCATTTTTTTTTTTTTTACTTTTCGAGACAGGGTCTCACTAAATTACGCAGACTGCCTCTGGTCTCGAACTTGCGATCCTCCCGCCTCCGCCTCCTGAGCCGCTGGGATTACAGGCATGCGCCACCATGCCCGGCCAACAATAACAAAATTTCTTAGCAACAATCTATGTTTCCCCATTGGGCACAGTTTTAGCAAAGTTCATAGGATTTCCTGGGGTAAATTCACATAAATTCATACTTCTGTATACATCTATCTATAATTTTATTCCCAAATTTGTTATAGATATATAAGCTGCATGGCAAAATATTATTTTTGATCTGAATAATTCCTACAGTATAAAAGTAGCAAATTACACAAATCATTAATTTTGTTCACTATATTGCCAAACCTACATCTCCATTTGGAGCAGTGGTTCTCAACTTTGCACATTAGACTCTCCTGGGGAGATTTTGCAAATCCTGCTCCCCAGGGCTTTCCTCAGACCAGGGTTGTTCAGACTGTGTGGGTGAGAAGGGGGAACAGACAGACCATCATGTTTTGATGGGTCCCCAGTTGACTGCAGTGTGCAGGCTGGGGAAGGGAGCATTCACCTAGTGGACAGTCATCATCTCGCTTCCTTCCATAACCTCCATGTTTCTTTAATTTCAACTTAATCATGTCAAGTGGACAAATGCAGTGTGAGTTCCACTGGGTAAAGGTAGGAACAGAGGAACAAAGGATGCAGTGAATTTAAAGAATTTGAGATTCTGACTTTCTGAACCCCAGGCAGGGATCTGCCTTTGAGGGTTACAGAGGGCTAAAAAACAATGGCATACTTTCATATTCTTTGATTCTGTAGGATGTCCCAAATGGGGAATTCTCTTACATAACATTGATTTTGTAAATTCCTAACAGACCAGACCCACTTAGAATGCAATGGAATTTTATTCTATTTTTTGAGCCAAAGAGTGCAACCTTCTTTGGCTTTCAATACTTTTTTTGTACCACCCATATGGGGATATGAATATTGTGAACAATATGAACCCTTCTTAGGAATGCCACAAATTCAAGGGCAAAGCTGACCATGTATTGAATTTTAATAATCATTTTCAGCAGCTGGTCGAGAAAAGGCAATCCCTCTAAAACCTAAAAGTTTGGGAAGATAAACATTACTGTAGAAACAAAGCAAATCATAGTTACCTAAGTAGAACTACTAGATCAAAGATTTTCAATCATTGTACCTTGAAATATATTCAATATACTCATTTTAACTGGCATGAAGTACCTGCAGGTGCTGGCTTAGGAAAAAGATTTGGTCTTTCCACAGTATCTGAAAAACCAAAATGTATTTTTATCCATCTAAAGGCCAAGCATTTACTATGAGACTCCTTTGACATCTACATCTGGTGAAAATGTTTGATGGTATCTTTAAAACCCTGTTTAAGTAGGAAGGCCAGAACATGTTCATTAATGAGTATCTGGCAATGTCATCATCTACTTAAGATGGAAGAAAGGGGATAAGATCAACATTATTCAATCCCTGAGTGATAGAGGAAGTAAAACTTGAACGGACATATACAAACATGTATGACATCCATCAATATCAGAGGATTTTATAACCATTACTTATCCAGTGCTCTAAGCCCTGGTAATGGTGCATTTTATGATTAAGGAGAAAGAAACTGAAAGAAATAGAATTGACAAAGACAGCAATGAGTAATTCCATGTTCAGTGTGCCCTGACAACCTAACACTGTATACTTATTCACAGAATGTAAAGAATGGCCTAATCCTTAGTCATGTTCTAGCTATAGTAACATTGGTCAAATTTAATATCCACATTTCTTTCTTCCTCTTCCTTAGTGGTTTGAAGCTTCCTTCTGTTTCTCTGAGAGAAAGACACAAAACAAGAATTTTGTTAGTCATTACATTTATCCATGATTCAATATTATTTTTGTGTGGTATGAGTTAAAAGCTATTTTGGTGGTTAACAAAAAGATTCTTCTCAGAATTTAGTATACCTGTAGGATTGGAATTTGAGGCATAGTCCTGTACTCGCAGAGAAGAATTTGAAAACACTAAGTGATCTGAATTCATATATATATATATATATATATATATATATATAAAATTTTATTTTACTTTGCAGTACTGGGGGTTGAACCCAGGGCCTCGCGCTTGCATGCTCTGCAAGTGCTGGACCACTGAGCTGCACCTCCGGCCCATTTTTTTTACTTTTTGAGACAGGGTCTCACTAAGTTACGCAGACTGCCTCTGGTCTCGAACTTGCGATCCTCTTTCCTCCGCCTCCCAAGCCGCTGGGATTACAGGCATGTGCCACTGCGCCTGGCTCTGTGACCTGAATTATATTGAAAGTTTTAAGTGGTTTGGATCAATGGGGAATATGCTGTGCATAAATGAATAGAAAGTACTTGAATTGTTCAAAAGAAAGAGGTTTGTTTTTTAAATAAGGAGAGCATTTTTTTCAGTAAATGGCCAGATAGTAAACATTATGTCTTTATAGGTATAAATATTCAACTCTGCCATTTTTGTGCAAAAGTAGCAATAGATTAGTGCATGAAAGAATGGGAGTGTTGATGAGTCAATAAAATTTTATTAGACACAGAAATCTGAATTTCTTCTGCTCTTCACATGCTGCAAAATTTTATTCTTTTGATTTATTCAAGAACTACATTTAAGTGAGCTGGGTGTGGTTTTGATTTATTCAAGAACTACATTTAAGTGAGCTGGATTACACATGACTGTAATCCCAGCACTTGGAAAGCTGAGGCAGGAGGATGGAGGCTCATAGAGTTCCAGGCCAACCTGGCCTACATAGCAAGACCTTATCCCCCACCCCCCAAAAAAAGAAAAAAGTACTTAAAAATGTAAGAACCGTTCTTAGCTGGTAGGCCATACAAAAACAGGCAGTAGGTAGGATGTGGCCTGTGGGCCATAATTTGGCAAACTTTGGTTTAGGAGCTTAAATTATATTCCCGTATATAATCTCAATTAGATAGCTTTTCACTTAAGCAAAAGTAATACACTTAAGTACTGTATGTCTGTCTTACAATATTCCTGCACCATCTAATTCTTAAATGACAACTAAGTTGCCTTTCTTGATATGCTATGACAGCCTACAGTGTGCTTTTGAGAAGGGTATAAAGAATGAGCAGAGGGAATGAGCAGAGTCCAAATTGGACTTTCTGTGGCTCTTACACCTATATTGTAATTTTAGAAAATGCTTCATATATGTCCTGCTGATAAAAGTCATAGTCTTTGGGACATTTCTTTCCAGGTGTAAGTTTTGCAAATGGGACCATTATTTCTATGTTAGAGAATTTTAATGATTCCCACCAGTAGGGCTTCACTCAATATTGATTCTTAAAACTAACAAGTGTAGGGCTGGGGGTTATAGTTCAGTAGTGGAGCACTTGCCCACCATGTGCAACACTCTGAGTTCTATCTCTAGCACTGGGGAAAAAAAACTCAACAAGTGTATTTATTGGTCCGTTGCTCACCTTCCTTATTATAGGCAGAACTGGAGCTGGGGATGAGAACTGCACTAAAAAGACCATTCGCATCTCTACTACCTGGAAATAACTAGTTTTCATTGGATCTACCAAAATTATAACTAAATGAATACAGCTATACAATGATATTTATTTATCTCCATTAATATTTGAAAACACTTCTAGACCATCAACAGTATTTAAAAATTATTCTCTGTGTATTATTGACTACCAGGTTAGAAAAATAAACACTGAACTCCTGATGATGGAATTTCTAAATATATAGAACAGATTCTGTGTTGTTAATATAGAAATTTCAAATAAAACCTGACAAGGTAAATACAGTATCATATATCAAAATGACTTAAATTGTAGTCCATGGAACACTAGACTTAAATTTGTATGCAGATTGTATTTTATTAGGTTTTTGAAGTTCCCTGGGCGGCCTGTCTTGCCAGAGCATTTGGAAATAGTAACTATCATAACCAATGAAAAAAAGCATTAAAAATTAAACCAACATAAATCATAGGTATTCATGGTCTGTCAGGAGTCGAACCTGAAGATAGCCTCAGACTCCTACGATGTAATTAAAACATCTTAAGAGTTTAGTTACATATAAAGAATTTATACTTTTATGCAGGTGGCATGTGTTAATACAAGTGTGTTTTCATATTAAGGACTGTGATTAAAGTTATTTAGAAGAAAATATGCGGGTTGTGGCACTCGATGTGTCTATATCCTGATGGCGCTGGAGTGGCGGTGTTGGATGTCAGGGCTATGAACACAGTTCCTGAATGTCGCTCTGAATATTATGAAATGAAACAAGCCAGATCTATGTTTGCCTTGAAAGGTATCCAGACCTAATATTATACTTTAAAGACATTCTGAAGTATTGACTTCGGAATAAGAGCAAACATTCTTTAAGGCTTGGGCAAACCCAAAAGGAATTACTGAAATCTCCTATTTCAGGCATACATTTTAATAGTAGTGTTCAATGACAAGTCATTAATTCCTAGCAACCTGACTCTTAGGTACAGGTCTCCAAAGGCTAAAATTAGGGGCATTTGTCTGCTTACCTTGCTATTTGATTGGGTATCGCTGTATGCAGAAGTACAAAGCTCATCTGTTAAGTTGGATTTACTATTCTCTGCTGGTATCCACATCCATGCCTGAAGGCTTGTATTGAGATTTGTGTATGGTCAGCTGTCTCACCATGGATTGTTAAATTAAGGACTCAAATAAACCTCATGGAAAAGAACATAACACAAAGGAGCTTAACCATGGCTCCATGAAAAAGCTTTGGCAATGCATGCATTAAAAACAAAAGTGATAGGAAAAATTACTCACTTTTTGCATAAAGTAATAAGTAAGCCTCATTCTTTAAGAAACATTTTACAACTTCATCTGTTCACAAATTTGACCTGTGCCCACTCTTTTGACTAATATTAAAAGCTTGAATCTGCGCACTTGCATCATTATCTTTAAAAATGCCACCTTGAATTGATTGTATTCCTCATTGATGGGGATGAAGAGGCGGTAGTATGGGATTCCATCAAGTAATAGCACACATACTGCAGACTTACTGTATTGGTCAATTTGTTGTCACTATGATGAGATATGTGAGGCAGCTAACTTTATGAAGGGAAGTTTTCTTTTCTTTTCTTTTCTCTTCTTTCCTTTCCTTTCCTTTCTTTTCCTTTCTTTTTCTTTTTTTGAGACAGGGTCTTGCTATGTAGCCCAGGCTGGCCACAAACTCACCATACCTCTGCCTCATTCAGCTTCCCAAGTGCTGAGAGAGAAAAGGTTTACTTAGTTCATGGTTCTCTAAGTTCAAAAGCATGGCACCAGCATTGGCTCAGTTCTGGTGAGGACTACATAGCAAATGGTGGATGCCAATGGTGGAAGCACATGGTGGAGTGAGTGATCACATTCAGGAAAGAAGAAGATAGAGTTTGGTGAGGCCTTATAATCACGCCTCTTGAGAAAGCCACCGCGGAGTCCCATGATAACTGCCTTCCACAGAATGCCCCCAATGACCCAGACACCTCTCACTAAGCCCTACTTCTTAATAATTCCACTACCTCCCAATAGCGCCACAGGGACCAAACCTTTAATCACAGTGGACATGTGAGGAACACTCAATCACACCCAAACCCTAGTACTTACCCTTGTCAACAGTGACTGTTGGTACATTAGTTCCTCTCACAGAATAAGAGCACTGTGGAAAAAATCACCCAAAGAAGAGATAATGGATTAAGGCTGGGAGCAACTTTGCTTTAGTTTCAGATAGAATTTGAGATAGATATATCAATTTTAATTGCTAGCAACCTCCCTGTTTATGTATACGTGTTGTATAAAAATTTGTTCAGCACTGATAACATATTTGCTTTCCCAGAAATCTTGTGATCAGTATGGAGTTATGTAGCATTTCTTGAGAAAACTTCTAAACTATCAAACCCCTTTCTTGGGTTCAGACTCACCTGTACCAATGAGAAAAGGCCTAAAATGTAAAAAGCGTTGTCTTAACGAACCATGTTGTTGTTGTTGTTGGGTACCCTCGAGTTGTCTCCAACTCATAATGACCCCTATCGGATTTTCAATGGCTGATTGTTTCAGGATTGCCTTGGGAGTGGATTGCTGCATTCTTCTGCCATTTTTGTGGTGCTGAGAATCAAACCTAGGACCTCAGAGACTGCAGAGCAGTGCTCTACCAACTGAGCTATATCCCAGCCCCTAACAAACTGTAGTAGTTGTTAAATTAAGTCATTGATTTCTCACATTAGATTTCAGAAAGGTTGTCCAATGAACATGCAGTTTTCCATGCTAATTGGTCCCACGGGAATATTTGAAGGTATACAAGGTGTAATCAAAAGATATGAGGAATGTTTAAATAAAAACAAACTATTATAGTAAAAGACACGTTGCCATTAACCCCTCTCCAAATACCTTCTGGCTTCAAACACATTTATCTCATCGTTCTTGCCGCTTTCTGAAATAGTTCTAGAAGTCCTCTTTTATCTTTTATGAGTGTCTTTAGTTTCTTTTCTTTTTTCTTTCATCTTTTTAATTTTGTTTTTTGTTTTGTTTTTGTGAGACAAGGTCTTACTGTGTAGGCCAGGCTGGCCTTGGATGTGTGCCGACCCTCCTGCCTCTGCCTCTCAAGTGCTGAGATTACAGGCTTGCACCACCACACCCAGCTCATGTGTCTTTAGTTTCATCCTCCATTCTGCCAAATCTCCATGTCACACATCACTTCTGCTATGGAAACTTCTGTCAAATAAAAATATGGTGCGTCTTCATCTACCTTATTCACCACATCTGGCACTGTGAGACTTCTGCTCTTCCCCAAGGTCGAAATGATCATGAAACATAAATGTTTTGAATTGATTCAGGACATTGAGGCAGTCGCATCAGTGCAACAAGAAACACCAAAGAGGATTCCTGAGACTGCTTTAGAAAGTGCAAGAATGATGGGACAAGTGTGTTGGAAGTTAGGGGGAGTATTTTAAGGGAGATTAATGACAATGTGTCTTTTACTGTAATGAATTGTTAAAACTTTAAACATTCATCATATTTTTTATCACACCTCCATAATGGGAAGAGACTACATAATGATAAGTATACAGCAGGTACTCAATACACATTATGTTTTTTCTACTTTCTCTTTGGTAATAGAGTTATTTCCTGCTATGCCGATACATTCCAGATAGATGGAAGAGCAGGTACCCATGTTCAGGATGCAGGAGCATAGTGTGGGAGAGGGGACATAGAAGAAATAGACATGTGAGCAAAACTGAGCACTAAAAGGAAAGGGATTATCCATTCAGACTAGGAAATGAAGAGGACTTCACAGGTGAGGTGACACCAAATAGAGATGTTAGCTTTCACTGAGATTTAGGATCTTATGCAACTTTGCAAAATACATATGCTTAAGTCTCAAATAAGGCTGGGATTTAGCTCAGTTGGTAGAGCGCTGTGCTGCAGTCTCTGAGGTCCCGAGTTCAATTCCCAGCACCACAAAAATGGGAGAAGGACCTGTCAATCCACTCCCAAGGTAATCTCAAAACAATCTGCCATTGAAAACCCTATGAGGGTCACTATGACTCGGATATCGACTCGATGGCACCTGACAACAACAACAACATCAAGTCTCAAATAGGAGCCTGGAGAGGGAACTAGCAGAGGGAAGCGAAGATAGCAAAAGCGTAATGGGGAAGAGAACCGATATAGAGGGATAAAGGGAGGAGGATAATCTCAATGTAAATAATGCAACTTCATGAGTACATGGGGAAAATAGGGGAACACAACCCAAACGTGCATTTGAGTTTTACCACAAATTAGTCAAAAGGTTCCGTAAACCTTGTGAGTTGATAGAAGTGTAACCAAAAGTGATGTAATAGTTGCATAATGGAAAAAGCCAATGCTGTATTACTCTGTACCCCACCAACATTTACCAATAAAGGGAAAACAGAACTCTGATAGTAATCACAAGATTATGAGACCATTGAACAAATTGGATTCAGTGTTCCTGAGAAATGTAACCTGGGGTTGGAATATATTATTAGCTAAGTGCTATTAAGGGCTGGGATTTAGCTCAGTGGGTAGAGCACTGCGCTGCAGTCTCTGAGGTCCCGAGTTCAATTCCCAACACCGCAAAAATGGGAGAAGGGCCTGGCAACCCACTCCCAAGGCAATCCCGAAACAGTCTGCCATTGAAAACCCTATGAGGGTCACTATGAGTTGGATACCAACTTGACGGCACCTAACAACAACAACAACAACAAGTGCTATTAAATTGAAAATATGTGGAAGGAATAGTTTAAAAAATGTATGGGCACAACTTTTAGTTTGGTGATAGTATATTACAAATGAAATTCTTACCAGTATAAAGTCCAAACTTGAAAAGCAAGCTTTTTATTCTAACAAGCACTGATAGAATATACCATGTGCCAGACTCTCTTTCAAAGACTACATACATTTCCTTCTTTACTCATCTTGGCAGCTTCATGAGGAAACCCAGGCACAGAGAGGTAAAGAACTTGCTGAAGATCTTAGAACTAGTATTTGAATTCAAGCAGAATGGCTCCGGACTTTTTGTGCTTAACCATTATGTTCCTCAGATTAAAATGTCCATAGATCATAATGCCATTTTATTTTCTTCAGGTTTTTGTGAGTTCTGTCAAGCTAAGCTTTCCGGCCCTAAGAATCCTCTTAGTATCTTGTATAGAAAGAATCCTTCCTGAGGCTCATGTGGTGTCTATTTCAGATTTACAAAAAAATGCTGGATGCAAAGATTTGTATTTGACAAAAGCAGGTGTGTATGTGGCCCAGGGGCCCAGAAAATGTCCACATTTGGGGTTTGGCAAATTACAGTTATGGCCCAAATCTCACTCACTACCTGTTATTATAGAGCTGTATTGGAACAGAATCCTGCCCACTCATTTACATACTGTCTGGTTGTTTTCATGCTTAAACAGCAACACAACTGAATCATTGTGACAGACAGGATAAGGCCAATAAATCCAAAAACATTTACTGCATGGCTCTTAACAGAAACAGTTTGTTGACCCCCTTCTAAATTTCGGTGCTGTGCTGTCCAATGTGGTAGCCACTAGCCACGTGTAGCTGTAGAGCACTTGATATATGGCTGGTATGAATTGATATATACAAATATAAGATACCAAAGACTTGGTAAAAAGAAAGAAAATGTGTGTGAACTATCTCATGAATGTTCAGATATTGCTTATATATTTAAATAATAATGGTATTTAAAGTTGTGCTTGCTTCTACTTTTTAAAATGTGACTACTAGAAAATTTAAAATATGACTTGAATTTGTGATTCACATTAGATTTCTGTTGATAGTGCTGGTCTAGAGCCTAGAATTGGGAGGATATATGACCTCTTGGAAAAGAAAGCGGGGGGATAAGGGAAGAGAGAAAATGATCTCTTATATTTGCAAATTTTTGTCTAAAGCAACCAAATCTTTTTTCATTCAACTATTCCTCATAGAAAACGATAGTCAAAAAGAATGGATTAGGATGTCCGTAGAAATTGTATTAGATGAGTTCTTCCAAAAGCAGATTCGGATTGGGAATTTGAATTGGGAGGTAATCAGCAATAGGGAAAGGAAATAGGGAAGGGAAAGAAGAGGAAAGAGAGCATGTTAGTGAGTGTATAGTTGCTGTGGACCTATGGCCTCCTTCCCATTGGGACCCTGAGGGAGACTTTATGGTGTGAAGCTCAGAATGGTCCTACCAAGAAGGTCCACCAATTGCCAGTAGTTTCCTGCCGAGAGCTGCTCCTAATGGTATCAGCCTCCCCCAACTCTCCCCAGTATCATAGCCTACCCTGAGGCTAGGTACAGTCCTGAGGCAGAAGGGCAAAGTCACCCCCAGGAAAAAGCCATCAGCAAACTTGAGAATTACATATGCCAGAGGTGTACGGTTGGGACCCCTAGTGTCTGGTTCAGAGATCAGAATAAATGTTTTATCCTCAAGTTCCTAATTTCAAGAAACATTCGTGTAGCTTCCTGGCATATGTGTTCATTTTCTCATATGATCTTAACAATAACATAGATAGGTATAATGATCACTATCCTCTCATGCATGGGAGAACTGAACCCAAGCCCTGTTCAGTCATTTGTCCAAGATAGTCCATCTGGGATGGCAGCCCAGGCCTCCTTACTCTCATACGTGGTCACGCATGCCTGAACCTTTGGGTTTCTATAAAGCTTGGCTTGATAAGAAGGTGTAAATATATCAATGTTTTTAAGGTGACAACAGGAAGCTAAAGCTATATTTGTACTGTGTAGAATTTTTTTTAAGATATCCATAGGGAAATAGATACTTATATCTACTTACTCCCAAGAGTCTTACATCAAAAAATGTGATCTCTCTTTTGCACAAATCCCAATCAAAATCAAGAGGCTATCGAACCTGCTGACTGCCACACAGGATGTTAGTGATAGAGTTAAATTCCTGAAAACCTCCAGAGAAGTCCCTATAGCGGAAGCTTATGGACGCTTGGCTTATAGAAGACTGGATTTTGTTACCGTCCCATTACCCATGTTCTCTTCAAGTGTTGTCAGCCCCTTTGGTACTACTTGGAAACAAGTCTCTCTCCCAGCTTAATTTCCCTTTATTATGCTTCTAACTGACTCAGTAATTCTTTGTGGACTTCAGTAACACTTGTACTATTTAAATTTGAATACCCCAACGGATCTGGATAGGTCAAAGTGTTTAAACCACAGGCTTTAGTCTATGTATTAGTTGATTCAAAACAGATTTTATACATGAGGTATACTTAATAAAGGGAGAGGAAGCTAGCAGATGTTTGTAAAATCTAAATGTGTTGGATTGCATTTATTTGGCTCTCTTACTGACTGGCTTTAGAGAAGTTATACCTATGACAATTGAACTGTAAACAGTCAGATGATGTATTTCCCTAGAAATTTCCTGCTATGAACGGTCAGCCAAAAAGAAAAGTAAAAGGATTCCCTAGCATTAACATACCAAAAGCAGCTGACTAATAGACCTTAGAATAGTCACATCTAAATCAAGGACACTGAATAGTCAAATGCCTCAAAATTATCCTCTACTTTCTGACTGTAAGGTGATTACCAGTTGTAGTTCATTTAATCCCAAGAATAGAACAACTTGTGACTTTGATTTGTAGGGAGGAAGGAGGGCAGTTGTGAAGGGCTTTGAAAGCAAGTTTTTCTTTGCTATGAACATGACATCATTAGGCTGCATCTAAATCACTGTCTGGCTCATTCTCTGACTCTCTGGACTCACTTTCTGTCTTATCCTTTAAATGAGAAACAGTCACTTTTCTCCTTTAAACTAGCCATATTTAAGCCAGGTGCACTGGCGCATTCCTGTAATCCCAGTGACTTGGGCGGCAGAAACAGAAGGATCATGAGTTCAAGGCCAGAGGCAGTCTGCATAACTTAGCGAGACACTGTCTCAAAATAAAAAATACAAAATGGGCTGGGAGTGCAGCCCAGTGGTAGGGCACTTGCAAAGTGTGCAAGATGCCCTGGGTTCAACCCCCAAGTACCTCGGGGCAGGGGGAAACTTGTCATATTTGAGACGCTTTAGGAGTTTCATAGGCAAAATTGAAGATTTGTCGTTGGTATTCCAGGCCAGATAAAATAAGGATAAAGCTTCCCTCTGAAATCTAAATACTTGAGAATTAGAGATAAAGATTGTGTAGTGTCAAAGAATACATGACCAAGTTTAAACATAAGTGGAAAACCTTCAAAGGCTCAAAATGGAAGAAAGGATAGAATGAGACTGAAGCTGGGCCACTCCCAAGAAGTGGAGATGAGGCAGGGTAGTGGAGAGTTTGGAGCATGCTCTGGGGAACAGGCCCTGCCTGTGGCACAAGCCCCATGTGGTGGTGGTGGTGTTAGGTGCAGTCGAGTTGGTATCCAACTCATAGCAACCCTATGTATAACAGGTGAAACACGGTTGTTAGTGCTTCTCTGCACTAACAATATATTGTTTTCAATGGCTGATTGTTTTTTGGGAGTGCATTGCTGGGTCCTTCTCCCAAGCCTCCAGCACCTGGTGTTCTCAGATGGTCTCCCATCCAAGTACTAACCAGGCCCAACCCTGCTTAGCTTCCAACATCTGACAGAATCAGGTGCCACAGTGGTACGGCTGCAGGCAAGCTCCCTGTAGCTGGAGGTAAAGACACTCACCCGCACACTGGGCCCAAAGGCACCTTGTCCCTTCTCTGAAACTGAAACCAGACATCAAACTTGCGTGGATGGAAATAGAGGCACTGATTCAAACCACAATCTGTACCTGAGGTATACCTGGGCATTTTTGGGTAGAGAACCTCAGGTCCTAACCTCAGAGTTGCACTTTGCCAGGCTGGGCCATATCAATCCCCAAATCACAGCATGGGGAACAAAGTTCACATGAGATGAACTGTGAGACAAAATTTACAAGACTCGGGATAAAATCAGATCTTTAGTAAGCATGAAGCAAACACCAGGAATGTGGAGTTGCCCTTTCTCAAAAGAGCTTAGGAATAATTATGTTTAATTCTCTTGAAATTATGAAGAAGACAATTACGTTTTTGGGACAAGAGCAGAAAAGAATTCAACAAGAAAAGGGAGATGTGATAAAGAGCCTACTGGAAATGAAAATGTGGTCATGGAAGTAAAAAGGCACTAGGCAAGCCCAGGTTGGTGTCATATTGAGTAATCCTAGCACTCAGGAACCTGAGGCAGAAGGGTCATGAGTTCAAGGCCAGCCTGGGCCACATAGCAAGACACTGTCCTTTAATAAATAAATAAATAAATAAATAAATAAATAAATAAATGAAACCTTTGTTGTTGTTAGGTGCCATCAAGTTGGGTCTGATTCATCGCGACCCTATGTACAGCAGAATGAAACTCTCCCCGATTCTGCACCAGGCACATAAGCTTATTTATGTTTAAGCCCATTGTTGCAGACACTGTGTCAATCCATCTAGTGCAGGGCTTTCCTTTTTTTCATTGACCCACCACTCTCCCAAACATGATGTCCTTCTCCAGGAATTGGTCCCTCCTGACTATATGTCCAAAATACGTAAGATGCAGTCTAGCCATCCTTGCTTCCAGGGAGCATTCTAATTGCACTTCTTCTAGGACAGATCTGTTGGTTCTTCTGGCAGTCCATGGTATATTCAATAATTGTCTCCAGCACTATAATTCAAAAGTATCAATTCTTCTCTTGTCTCCCTTGTTCAGTGTCCAGCTTTCACAAGCATATGATGCAACTGAAAATACCATGGCATGAGTCAGGCGCACCTTCCTTCGTCTTCAATGTAACATCTTTACTTTTCAGTACTTTAAAGAGATCTTTTGCTACAGCTTTTCCCAAAAAGCTTAGGTAATAGAATACGTGCCAGATTAATAAATTTAACTTGCTTAAGAATAACCTGAGATTTATGATTCTGACATATTCATTTTAAGCACTAGATAAGTGATTCTTTTCTTTTATATACCTTTCTAAGTAAAAAATGCAGAAAAGTAAAAGAAGCAAAAATGTTCATAAATTTCACAGCACAATGAACTGTTAATATCGTGAAGAAATTGTTGATTTTCAAAGTCTCTGTTCTTTTGGCAAGTTTTTGTTGTTTATTTTAGGGGTGTGTGTGTGTGTGTGTGTGTGTGTGTGTGTGTGTGTGTTTCAGTGCTAGGGATAGAACCTAGGGCCTTATTAGGCAAGTACTCTTCCATTGAGTTATATCCTCAACCCCCATAGCTTCTTTGCCAGATGGCATTACAAACCTGAGCTCTGTTATCTTTTCCATGAAATTTCCCATCATTCTTTATTTTTGCTGTATTTATGGAGCTAGCTATATGTTAAAACACACAGTCTTCCTGAACCTTTCCATTCTCGTATCTCCTTGTTCTGTCATATGACATTGATCTGTTTCCCGCCCATAGAGGCCTCTTCTGCATATTCACCTCCATCGATGTTTCATCTTGCTAAGAAATTCCATTCATGTCCAACAAAAACTCCCTTTGTCCTCTTGGAACCTTCCAGGCAGCCATCAACTCTTCCCCTTTCCTTGTTTATAGCATCTTCCCCAGTATTTCTGAGTCAGACCTGTACTAGAAGCTTAAGAAGTACTTGTGTGAATAGATAAATAAATGAATGAATGGTATAAGTGAAGAGCATGTGGAATGAGAACAATAGAGAACTTTTAATGAGTCTTACCCAGAGCGGCGGTTTATTGTGGTGGAAAATATGATTAAATATTCATTCCGGGGTACTTTAAATTTGATGCTCTAAAGGAATAGGGAATAATTCTGTAGTCCTAAGAAGTATGTTATTGTTAGGTGCCATGGAATTGAATCCAACTCATAGAGACCCTATGTACAACAGAACGAAACACTACCCAAAATTGTGCCATGCACATGATCTTTTTATATTTGAGACCAATGTTGCAGCCACTATGTTTCTTCTCATTTTGAGTTATGCTACATCAGCAAGTGGAGGTCCCAGGGGCTTTACACAATTCCCATCATTAAGGTCAACTCTATTTAGAGGAGGCAACTCTTCCCCAGTAGTTTTTTGAATGCCTTCCAGCCTGGAGGCCTCATTTTTCAGTGCTATATCTGACAGTGCTTCTCTGTTATTCATAGGGTTTTCAATGGCTAATTGTTTCAGGAGTGGGATGCTGGGTCCTTCTCCCTAGTCTGTCTTAGTGTGGCAGCTCAGCTGAAACCTGCCCACCATGGGTGGCGCGGCTAGTGTCTGACATACCAGTAGCAGCCCAGCAATACGCAAGCCCCCACAGCACGACAAGCTGACAGACACGTGGTGGTTAAGAAGCATAGTGATATAAATATAGTCAAGGAAATTTGATATAGCATTGATAGACAAAGAATAGAAACATGTACAATAAAATATACTATGAGTGAGGAAACGTGTGGGACAAAGTCTTCTTATAAATGCCTATAAATGGCCATATTGTCACCCATAGCTGGTCAGTTTAAACCTGCTTCTAAGAGATTAACCTCAACCTGACTATAAAATGATAAATCCTAAAAATCCAATAATAGGCAACATAATGTGGGTATATATTCCTGATATTATTGCCACGTCTGATTCAGGTAAAGGAACAGAAATAGATTTACTTCTTTTTTCCCAGTTCATGATCCATCAATCACCTATAGCTAATTATTCAGTTAAATATAAGTGAGTTAGCACCAGAAGCAGGGATAAAACAGTGAAGTTTGAATATGTCTAAAAGGTCCTTTGAAATACAACTTTTGAAAATCCAGTTTAAATCTACAAATACTTTCAATTGTATTGGTTTCAATGCGATTTACGAAAAACCTATCAATTTTTCCTGAGTGTGAGTGTATACTAAAGTAAAAAGGGTATGCAGAATAACATTTTTCTTTTCTTTTTTGAACAGCAAAACTTAGAGAGTAACCTCACCAACCTTATTAAGAGGAACACAGAACTGGAGACCCTTTTGGCTAAACTCATCCAAACCTGTCAACATGTTGAAGTGAGTATCTCTCTCTCTCTCTACATGGCGTGTTTCAGAGGAGAGCTGCTAAATCAAGGATTTTATACCTTTATACTTTCTAACTTTAAAATGGGAACTTTTCTTAAGCTTAAATCTTTCACAGAAGCCAAACATATAAGACGGATGAGGGAAAGAACTAAAACCTCAGAGAATATCTCCCCATCCACGGCTGCCTCCCCCTTCTTTTATAGCCCTGCCTGGATCCAGCCTGACATAGCATTCCTAGTACTGTAGGTTTTAATCACTCTTACAAAGAACAGCCAAAGAAAGCACTATTTATAATGTGTTCTGTTAGTTTCGTAGGGCTGCTGTAACAAATTACCACAAACTTGGATGGCATATAACAACAGAAATTTATTCTCTCACAGTTCTGGAGACGAGAAGTCCAAAATCCAGGTGTCAGCTGGGCCATACCCTGTCTGAAGGCACTAGGGAGAAGCCTTCCTGCCCCTCCCACTTTCTAGTGGTTTCAGGCAGTCCTTAGCGCTCCTTGGCTCACAGCTGCAACAGGCTGATCTATACCTCTTATTCCATGACGTTCTCCCTGTGTGAATCTATATTTGTGTCCAAGTTTCCTTCTTCTTGTAAGGACACCAGTCCCTGAGTTAGGGCCCGCTCTTCTCCATTATGACCTCATTTTAACTTGATGACATCTGCAATGACCCTATTCCCAAATAACGTCCTGTTCGTAGGTATCATTGAACAAAGCATTTTGGGAGACACAGTTCAACTCTCTAGGTTATATACTGAAGGCTTTGTAGTCGTCAGCTTTGTCTCCATGAAATCCACCAACCACCATTGCAGCACTAACCAAACCTGCAATGATTCTACACCACATGAGGCAAAACTGGATGCCAATTCCTTAGCATGATTTCCAGAATCCTCTTCTGTCTTCTTCCCAACCTCTCTTTCCAACTACCCACCTCCATGCACTGAAACAAAACAACTACCCAGTTGCTCTGCTTTCAAGCCTTTTGACCTTTAGCCCAGTAGATCCCTCTGCCTTAGGCCTATAACCACCCCAGCTCTATTTGTCCAAATCCTTCCTGCCTGGCTTCCAAGTCCCAAGCTGATGGGTACTTCATTTGTGAAGTTTTCCTTGGTTCCCTGGACCAGAGTCATCTCTTCTTTCTTTGAGTCATTACTATCTTACCAATAATCTTCTAATGACTTTTATCACTATTTCATATATTGGTTCTACTTTTCTAATTAAAATGTGAAGTCTTTGAAAGTAGTGATCAAATGTAATTCATCCTTGAATCTTAGAGTCTAGTACAATGGCTTTTACACAGAAGCTCAACATCCCATAAACATGTACAATTTTTGTTGATTGATCAATTGATTGCAGTATGAGGGAGCTGAATGCAGCATGTAGTTTGTAAGCACTCTACCACTGAGCTGCATCCTGAGTCCATTTTTAATTTTTTATCTTGAATCAGAGTCTCATTAAATTGTTCAGACTGCCTCTGGCATCAAACTTGTAATCCACCTGCCCCTGAGTCACTGAGTTGCTGGGATTACAGGCATGCACTACCATATCCAGCTAATTTTTATGTTTTTATATATCATTTAAAAATAAATTTAATTAGCAAAAGAATCTCAGGGAGTTTGTTCTGGAAAGATATGTATAATGACTCTGCAAATGGCCAATTTGAATTCTATTTGAATGCTTGCAAGTTTAGCTCCCCAAAATCGCCATGGTTAGAGAAGCTAAGTATTTTGAATATACAGCTTAAATTTTTGACAATAACTATTTTTGAAATAACAAATTTTTCAAGTCTTTTCTATCATCTAATTAGCAGTTATAAGTAGGGCCTCCTATTTGCCTATAACAATGGCAATAGATGTACAATACAGTAAAAAGAATAATAAAGGCCATAATGTATTGGAAGACCACATAGTTACACATAATAACACAATTAAACAACAGTGCAGTAGCCAATCAGGCACTGAGCTGGGAGATCGTTACATTTTTTTATTCTAAGATTCATGTTTTTTCACAGCCTAGTATCTCTGAAAATTAATGATAATGTCACATGCCTGTCATCCCAGCTGCTCTAGAGACTGAGGCAGGATCATGAGTTCGAGGCCAGAGGCAGCCTGCACAATTTAGCAAAGCACTGTTTCAAGATAAAAAATTAAAAAGGGGTTGGGGGTGCAGTTCAGTGGTAGAACACCTGCCTAGCATGCAATAAGCCATGAGTTCAACTCCCCAGTACTACAAAAAAAGAAATTACTGATGGGACATAGTTAAATGGTGAGCATTTTTTTTTATTCCTGCTAGCACACAAAATGGGTGGTGGTGGTGGTGGTAGGTGCTTTCGAGTCATGTCCGACTCATAGCAACCCTCGTTGGGTTTTCAATGGCTGATCATTTCGAGATTGCCTTGGGAGTGGATTGCCACATCCTTCTCCCACTACACAAAATGTAAGTGAGGCATTTGCCAGTATCCTAGATTGGACAAGGATGGTATATGGAGGGGAAATTAAATGAGAAAGAATGAAGTGAGTACAATTTTCCTGAAACCTTTTGAAAGAGTCAGTACTCAAGCCAGTCCTGTAGATTTCAGAACTACTGTTTTTAAAAACACTCCAGGTATTAGGGTCTTGGCTTACTTTATGCAATGCAATGGTGTTTGTCAATGATACACTTGTCAGCGCAGTAAAAATTAGCCAATAATGCTTTCAGATACTCACGGCTTAAAAGCACCTCTACTATGAAAACACTGGTACTTTAAGAGAAGGCTTAAAATCCTCTATATTCATAAAATGTGTACTTTTAAGTGCTCCTTTTATAAATAGAAATTTAGAAGTGTCTACTAAAACACATGGGAGCTGGCAATTTTTTCGAACTCCACATTTGTTGTGCTTTTCTATGATAGTGTCCAGGGAGTAGGGAGAGGTATGTTCTCCCCACCCTTACTTGCGCCATCGATTCTGGCTGTTCGTCACTTGAGTGCTGCTAAATAGGATAGGGTACATGGCAGAGGGAAAAACATACAAAAGGAAAGCAAGGGAGTGATAAGAGCAAAATGGAGGCAAGAGCAGGTTTAGAACTGTCCTACGAGCTCATTGGTTCATGCCATAGATCCCCTTGCTTTCAGAATGACGTGATCCTCCAGCTAGATCCAGCCCTTTCATCATATTGGCTGCAGCTGGGAGTGTGAAGTCAGCAAGCAGTGGCACCAGTGTGTGGCAGAACTCAGATCTTTCTAAACTTCTGCTTAGAGTGGGTTTACCTGTTGCAATGATCTCCCCAGGGAACATGTTGAGTCTTGTTGATTAAACAACCTGGGAAGTAATAGCAAATGAGCATAATGTTTTCATTATTGTGAAGTGAGTATGTATTATACAAATAAATGAATGAACAAAATAGAATGATCCATGTGCTATATTTTGTTTTTATGATGTGATGGCATTTGATGCTTAGGATAAGAAGGAACAATTTCTCTTTGGCAAAAAAACAATTACCTGTGCTTCATGGCAAATCTCATAAATGCTTTATGGATTGGGTGATTATTTCATTCAATTTCAGCTAGTTACCTCTTAAAGCATTAGTGTCTGGTTTCCATTATGGCTGGTAGTGATTTCAGAGCAAATGCCTTGTTCCTAATGTGATATTAGTGTGACTTGAATTTACAAAATGCTATTCATCCTAGCATGATGTAAAATGACATTGCATCATGTTCAGCAATTTCAAGTGAGGGATAAATTCAATAAATTGACAAGCAGACTTTTTTTTTCAAGCAATCAGATATTATTTTGGTTGAGATATAGGCTTTTAAAATAAAGCTATTCCTGAATCAATTGTAGCAGACTTGCAAATAGACACATACATGCCATTAGAAGTTATTCTAGACTAAAGAAACAAACCATTGAAAACCCTATGAATAGCAGAGAAGCACTGACATAGTACTGGGTATGACACACTGTTGTAGAGTGTTTCATTCTGTTGTACACAGGGTCACTATGAGTTGGACCTGACTTGATGGCACCTAACAACAACAAAAACAACAGAAAGAAATAAAGAAGTAAAGAGTATCTACTCCTTTCTCTGTTGCTTGTATAAATCCTTTGGAATGGAAACAAATACTTGCAGGTGAATAAATTTGGAAATTGGGTAATTTATTCTAGATACAAATCAAATAAAATTATTTATGAATAGAAAAATAATGGTACTAGCAGTACCTATGTGTGCTTTATGCCCTTATTCCTCATTATTAATATTCTCAAAGAATAATTTTTAAAAGCTAAATACCTGGCTCTCATATACTCGAATGAATCTATATCCAGAGACTATGCAACTAATGAAAAAGCAAGCTGCATGATAAAACCCCTTTTGAGCAAAAGACAGTATCAAAGCCTGATACATAGGAACATAAGCGGTGGAGATTAGTAAGGGGAAATGAATGCCAGAATGACACAACCCAATTAGATACAAGACTGTTTAGGGAAGCGCAAAGCAATACAGTGTTAACATTTAGGCAAACTAAGTTGCATGTCATCAATTTTCTCTAAGTTAACACCTACCTTTGCAGAGTCTAAACCCTAATCAGTGTTATTGTTATTGTTAGGTGCCATCAAGTCATGTCTGACTCATAGCTATCCTCACAGGGTTTTCAATGGCTGATTGTTTCATAATTGCCTTGGGAATGGATTGCCACATCCTTCTCCCATTTTTGCAGTGCTGGGAATCGAACTCAGAACCTCAGAGACTGCAGAGCAGTGCCCTACAACTGAGCTAAATCCCAGCTTCCTAAGTCCTAATCAATAGCAAGTAGAAACTCCACAGTCTACAGATTTGGGTCACCCTTGCTGAAGCTGGCTTCATGGAGCATGCACTAGTATGACATTGGAAGGCTCCCATTCTTTTCTTTCCTTATTTCTAAGTTTTGGGAAATTTTGCCTATGATGACTTTCTGTTCTAGAGACTGTTGATTTTGGTGCTGTGTTTGCTAAATAGGTATTTCTGGGTGAAGCTATGAAGTTTTACCCGTAGTCAGTGACTTTAATTTATTAAAGGACCACACTGGTTTGTTCATTCCATTGGTATGAGTGGAGCACTCACCCCGTGTGCTGCACTGTGCTAAGTGCCAAAGAACCCTTCTTCCGGGGGCTCATTATCATCACTAAGACAAAAGAGCACCCACAACACAATAAAAGTAGAAGACTGTCGTTGCCATGAGAGAGAGGTGTGGGTTACATACTTCAAAGTTTTAGAGAAGTGAGAATACTTCCAGCTGGTGGGTGGGAAAGGTAGCAGGCAGGCATCTCAGCCTGCCTTCAAGGGGAGGTACCATTTGAGTTTATGGATGGAGAGAAGAGAGCAAAGGGATGGGAATTGAGGAGTGCATGCACACAGAGCATGTAGTTCATTCTGGAGAAGTGGGAATGTGTGTAGGAAGGAAGCCTGTGGAGGAACCAGTTTCAGAAAAGTGGAAATTGGGAGGCCTCTCATACTGCAGCCATTGAAAACCCTATGCATAGCAGAGAAGCATGACAATGGTGTCTCAGCTGCTGTACATAAGGTGGCTATGAGTCAGACACCGACTCGACAACACCTAACAACAACAGCAATTCATACTGCATCTGAGTTTGAACTTTGCTCTTGAACGTTCACTGAGGATTCAGGAAACACATAGCCCAGTGTATACTTCACATTTACAATTAGAATCCCTAACTCTTTTTTAAGAAATGATATCTGTGAGCCAGTGGCACGCACCTGTAATCCCAGCAACTCAGGAGGTGGAGGCAGGAGGACCACAAATTGGAGGCCAGAGGCAGGCTGCATAACTTAGCTAGACCCTATCTCAAGATAAAAAATAAGAAAGGGGCTGGGGGTGCAGCTCAGTGGTAGAGCACTTGCAAAGTATGCATGAAACCCTGGGTTCAGCCCCCAAGTACTGCAAAAAAAAAGATATTTGCACTTATCAAAAAAAAAATAATAATATGGCTGGGCATGGTGGCTCATACCTATAATCCCAGTGGCTCAGGAGGCGGAGGTGGGAGGATCACAAGTTCAAGACCAGAGGTAGTCTGCGTAACTTAGCGAGACCCTGTCTCAAAAATTTAAAAAAAAAAAAGGCTGGGGGCACAGCTCAGTGGTCCAGCACTTGCAAAGCATGCAGGTGCAAGGCCCTGGGTTCAACCCCCAATACCACAATAATAATAGTAATAATAATAATAACAACAACAACAATTTGATGATGATGATGGTGATGATGCAGCAAAAACATTCACCCATCCAAGGGAAAACTTTCCAGTACTAGGAAACTCCAAAAGGGTAGTGGAACGTACTAAGCACTAGCATGCTATTCTTTTAATTCAGTGCAGTGGAAAAGAATTTCCAGATTCACATCCTAGGTTCCTAGACTGTAGTCCTTCCTTTTCCTCTTCCTGAAGGTGTCCTTGGATTTGAGTCTGAACATTCCTCAGTAAAATAATTCCCATGCTAGTTGGAGCTTAAAAATTCACAGCACAGAGGCAGCTCCTAATTGTTGTAAATTAAATCAATGAATCCCTTCCCATGACTCAGGAGGAAATGCCACATCCTTATAAGTCCACACCTTCTCTTGGGGCTTCACTTCTGCATTTCTTTAAAATTGAAGCATTTGAGAGTCTGCTCCTCCTCCATTGTTTACATAACTTGTTTTATAAATGAGAGTAAGTAAAAGAAATGACTTTTTGAATGTGTAAGTGCCAAATCTTTTAAAAAGTAGAAAGCAGAGGGTATGAAGGCCAAGGCAGTTTGGGACTTAGGAGATAGAAACATTGCAAGAGGAAGCCCTAATCAATAGCAAATAGGTCCAAGGAGAATCCAAAGAAATGTTTATGTAATGATTTCTAGGATTGTAAAAATGAATGGTTTTTTGGCCATTCTGCTTTATTTCCTTCAGGAGAGGAATACCAGAAAGTTCCTTCAGGGTGGGTTTAGAGTTAAGGTTATTTAGAGTGTAGGGAAAGCTTATGGGAAGTGATCAAAATTTGGAGCAAGGGCAGGGCGTTGGTGGTGCACACCTCTAATCTCAACACTCTGGGAGGTTGAGGCAGTAGGACTGCAAGTTCATGGCCAGCCTCGCTACATAGTGAGTTCAAGGCCAGTGTGGGCTACTTAGTGAGACACTGTCTCTAAAAAGAATACACACACAAAAGAAAGAAAAAACTGAACCAGCTGCAGAACTTACCTTTTCTAGGTCAAATATGGGTAATATCTTTTTATCTTCATATCCCCCCCACTATTTTCTTCAAATAATCAGAAGACCTAGTTTATTAGCTAAGCAGATGCTTAGCATCACTGATGCAGATCAAATTCTTCACCCATTTTGAGAATCAATTTCCTTTGTAGCAAGTACAATACCTTCACACACAGTAGATGACCATTTGGGGAATGACAGGTGACCGTGACTACCAACCCACACTGAGACAGTGGTAGAGAACAACTGGGAAAGTATGGCCAACTGCCATCGCTGTGTAGAGCAGGTGGAACTCAGCCGATTGCATTGCTATCCTTTTCCAAGGTCATTCTGGAAGGTCATTCTCTAATCCAGCATCCTGTCCAAGTCATGGCCTTGGCCTCTTTGGCTTATCTTTCCTTATTTGTAATCACTTTTTAAAAATTTTCTTTGGTTCTCTTTTTTTCACTAAGCTTTTGAGCTATTTTTTCCGTTTATTTTAATGATAAATTTGCTGTCTTACTGGCTTTCTCTGAAAATTTCCAGGCATGTAGAATGACAGACTTCTTGTAGGTAAATTAAATGATATTTCATTAGTTCTCTGTTCCAATAATGGGCCCTGTAAATGGAGAGGTTTGATGGAGATGAGTTATCTTGCGTGATGTGTAGCTTGTAAGAAATGGTAACAAAAATAACTTAGCAAAACAGATAGGGGTCTGTAGACTTTTAAGACTTTTAAGTCACTGGCCATGCCTTGAAAGCATATATTTGTAAATTTTGGGATACTGAAAAATCACAGAGTTAAAAAGAAACATGAACCCTTTTGTTTATAATGATTTCTTGTGCAGTTTTAGAATAGCCAAGTATTCTTCCTCTGTTGAAACTTTGGCAATTGCTCCACCCATAGCCATTGGAGGAAGACCAGCATCCAAACACAATTGTTTCTATTCAAGCCTTGTGAATATATGTGTGACTTGGGCGAAGCAGATCCTACTGGAGGCTGACTTACATGGCCAACGTTGTCCATTGTCACTTGCAGATAAAGTTCAAATTCTCACCCCATCTGATGCCCTCTAAAGATACTGTAAGGTCTTGGTTACAGTTACTTGCTGGGCCTTGTTAAACCATATCAGGCAAATCCCCATTTAGCTGTGGTTCTCCATGGAAACAGCTCTAGAAGGATGCCATGTGATAGGACAAAAATGGCAGCATTCAGAAATTGCACTATGGCAACTTCTATAGCAAAGTTGATTTCCCAGGTTTGGGTCTTAGGATTCCCATAACAAAGGAGAAAACGAGCTGTGGGTCTAATACAACTTCATCACTTCAGGAGAAAATTCATTTTTGGCTACTGAATGTGTATAATGTACATGTATCTAGTTTATGCCACCAAGTTTACTGAAATTGACAATTTATGAAGCACACTTAGTTTTTCTCAGAGATTAAATTTAATTGTTTATCAGAGTAGTGTCTAAAAAATACTTGAGTCTCTCCCTTAGATTCAACATCATTACCTTAAAAAATTGATTCATAACAGGTATTGGATCTTGTTACTTTCTTAGGTACATTCATGAGGCATAGTGAGAAGATATTAGGATGTCTTCCAGTATTTTGGAATAGGGAAGTAAATCTTAAGAATGAACGAACATAAGTTTTACCTATTGTTTTTAGAACAACATTCCTGGCTGGGCTTTGTGGCACACAACTGTAAACCCAGCTACACATAAGGCTGAGACAAGGGGATCATGAGTTTGAAATCTGAAGCAGCCTGCACAATTGAGTGAGATCCTGCCCTAAAATAAAAAAGGGAAAGCTGGGCGCAGTGATGCATGCTTGTAATCCCAGCAGCTGGGAAGGCAGAGGCAGGAGGATCGCAAGTTCAAGACCACAGGCAATCTGCATAATTTAACGGAGACCCTGTCTCAAAAAGTTAAAAAAATGGGGTGAGGGTGCAGCTCAGTGGTACAGCACTTGCAAAGCATGCAAGCGCGAGGCCCTGGATTCAACCCCAGTACATAATAATAATAATAATAATAATAATAATAATAAAAATAAATTAATTTAAAAAGGGGCTGGAGGTGCTGCTCAGTGATAGTGTGCTTATCCAGCACACATGAAGCCTTGGGTTCAACCCCCCAGTGGTACAAAAAAAGTGAACAGTATTCTCAACTTTAAGCTGTGAAACTTTTAAAGAAAACATCATCCAAACTTTCCATCATCTGTTAATCTTTCTAGTTTGGCAAGAATGAACCGTTGTGTAATATTCAGAATCCTTCCAGGTAGCTCAGAGAGGAGCTTGTTCCCTTGTACCTGCCTCTGAAGACAGATTGCCAAAATTAATACTTAAATGTGGCGTACGAGGCATTAACTGGAGGCCCAATGGCTGAGCAGTGGGAAGGAAGAGAGGAAGCATGATTTCTCCCGTGTATCTTAATGTGTATCTTGCCACACAGTCCAGGAATACTTTATCACGTCTCCCTTTCCACTACTCCACACACAACCTCCTTGCCTTGAAATCATGACCTGCTTGACTGACTAGACCAATGGAGATGTTTCTGGCAAGGAATAAAGAACAATAGGAACAGCTTGTGACACTTTTTTAAATGGCCATTAGTGTTAGCTCTAACTCAACTTTCACATGAGATGATCTTAGCTGGATGGATCCAGAGGAGCAAGTCATAGGTGAGAGAGGATAATTCCAGGTGAGCAGGTGACTCTCAGGTACAAAACTCGGTTTTCTTATGGCTCTTCTTCATTTTATTCAGAGATAAATGTGATCCCAACCAATCTCTTTTACTTCTGCATCTAATATATAGTTTAAATTATTTTCATCACTAAATGGATATAAAATTGTCTTTTTTATGACAATCAAGCCAAAATTGTCCCTGTGTATAAAATACTTAGACATTATAAGAGAAATAGGGCATATCATATTTTACATTTGATTGACTTCTCTTTGCAATTGCTAAATGTAGGAAAAACTGAAGAGCTTTGTTCTAATTTTGAAATTCCACAGCAAAATAATTGAGTCATGCATATAAAATTTCCATTAACAAGAGCACAGTTGTAGTGCTGATTATTTTTGTTTGAAACAGAAATATGAAATTTTAAATTCAGCTATTTAAAAGGCCTGAGGCTGCCACTGAATGTAAAAGGCTCTCAGTGAGATTTTTACAACCAAGTGAGGTAACTTCTCGGCCCAGGAATTTATGATACAGCTTTTATTGTACTTTCAAAACTATTTTCACTAGATATTACATCAAGTTCATACATATAAAGTGATGAAGCTCTCATGACAGACTAATTCTCTCACCAGGCTAGGTTATTACTGGGCTGCTATAAGACCATTCAGGAAAACCGCCTGTCAATTTCCATAGGCTTGAGAAGATGGTGCCTCATTCATGCTTGCAGATGTTATTAAGAGGAGAGTTCAACAACCAGGTATTGACTATAGAGTTGTTGTTAGGTGCTGTCGAGTTGTGTCTGACCCATAGCATCCTTCATAGGGTTTTCATTGACTCATTGTTTCTGGATTGCTTCAGGAGTGGATTGCCATGTCCTTCTCTCATTTTTACCCTGAGTAGGGAAATCAAAAGTGGTGAGACTTATGCAGATGTGCTCTAAAAACAATTATGACTGCTCGACAAGCTCTTGAAATTGCTTCCTGATTTAATTATCCCAGTAGCCTTTCAATGTAAATGTCATTCAGATGACTATAGATGTGTGCCTTAAAGCCAGACATAACAAAAATCAGCCAGCAAGGAAACGTTGAGCACAAGCCTGTAATCCCAGCATACAGGAGGCTTAGACAGGAGGATCTCCAGTTCAGGGCCAGCCTGGGCTACACAGTGGGATCCTGTCTCAAAAGGGGCAAACAAAGGAAATGAGTTAAATCCAACTAACTAATAAGGTAATCGAGTGGTAACTGAACTTCTGCAGAAACCAGGTAATAGAATTTTAAGAGGTGATTTGAAAGCTAGATCCCTAGAGGAATTCTCATTGAGTTAGGTCGAACCTATCATCACAAAGTTGCACAAAGTCTGAATATACATCTGCAGTACAAATAGAACCAGGGATCCCTCAGGTCTTGTGACCTGTTCTCAAATCTTTGACCGTTAACCCTGGTAACCCCTACTTCTTTGAGATGATAAATTTGCTTCCTTTAGTAAAATAAGGTTCTTTTTTTCTCCTCCCCAGGAAGTTTGAGACGTATATGTAAAGATGAATACCTAAATAACACCACAGAATCAGTATTTCATGTTATAATTTAGGACTAAAATATATATTTAAAGGTTAACAATTTGTAGCATTAAGAGAATATGACACCATTAGAGAAATTTAACAGATTTGCTTTAAGATTCCAATTTGAAACAAATTATTTACTTTAGACATATGATTTTAAGTTGGAACTCAAAACAATATTGGAATGTTAAAGAGAACTTGAGTTTCACTATATGGTATGTGTAAGTTCAATTTATTAGATTTATAAGGACTGCCTAAGGACTTGGGGGGAGGATTAACTTGTTAGGGCTTTAATTTTATCCTGGTAGGCATTTGAAGTGCTCATAATGTAAATTGAACATGTTAAATTTATAATTGCAGTTTGAAATGTTATAGGAATTTGGTGGTAAAATTCTGAACAATGATTGTTCAGGGGGTGAAGATTGACTGGAAGAATGACTTGAGAGTACTTTTTGGGGTCATAAAAGTGATTTATATCTTGATTGAATTCTGGTTGATATTGGTTGTCAAAATCCATTGAACTGTCCCTTGAGATATATTCATTTCCTTATATGTCAATTTTTTTACCTCAGTTTTTGAAAATGTGCTAGGAACTTAATTAGCAAATTTCTAGATGGAATTGATTGTTTAATGAAGTAGAGTCTTTTCAACTTGAGTTAATCAAACATTCATTGAAGGACCCTCTGAGTGATTACTCTTGATTTTATATTTATTGGATTTTTTGAGTAGATGATGAGATTTTTTTTTTTTGGCAGTCTTGGGGGATTGAACCCAGGGTCTGGCACATGGTAGGCCAGTGCTCTTACCCCTGAGCTGTGCTCCAACCTCTTTTTTACTTTTCCTTTTTGGACAAAATCTCACTAAATTGCACCGGGGTGACTCTGGCCTCGAACTTCTGATCCTCCTGCCTCAGCCTCCTAAGTCTCTGGGATTCCAGGCTTGTACTACAGTGCCTGGCTTGCGATTCATAATCTGAATTTAAAAGCTTATGGAAAACAACACAGTGAATGGTTCATGTAGATGCAGCCCTTCATCAGAAATTCTTATAGTCTGTAAGTCCACCTTCTCATCAAAACCCCATACCTTTCCATTTGGTTCTTTGGCTACTCTTTCCTTTCTGGTTTGTAAAAGAAAACACAAACCCATAGCCACTTTGAATCAAGTTGGAGAAAACACTTTTGGAGAAATGATTTGACACATATAGCGTGGTTTAGTCAGCTTAGGTCTGAAGATGACTAATTAGGTCATGTTTTCAATATCAGACGCTCTTGCTCCCTAAACAAGAGCGTCCAAGTGTACACATTCATGCACGTATGTACACATACACATCCCTCACATTCTCAGAAGATTTGCTGCATATATTATCCCTGATACACTGGTAGCATCCTCTTCATTCGTGGAGAAGCAAGAACAACCTCATTTCCTCACACTTCCATTCCTTAGCTGCTAAAACGGTTGTAAAGATCTCTGGAAACCAATAACTTTGGTTTCCTAGACGTTAAGCGCTGAGAGAAGTAAAACTTGCAGCTGAGAAGCAGGAACGACATAGTGGATTTAGTTGAATATGCACTGAACCAAGATGCAGTGGTTCCCAGCTTATAAACAGAGTTTACAAGGGCAGAGTGTTGGTTTTTTTTTTTTTTTTGGGGGGGGGGGGTTGGTACAGACCATTCCTTCTTTTAGCATGTTATTTGAAACTACTGATTCCAAAGACATGTCATCCTAAGGAAGATGGTTTCTGTGCAGTTCTTTCATATGTCTGGCATTGCCATGAGCTAACTGGAATGAAAGAGTGGGTACCCATGTAGCCAGTGCCAACAGATCTTCCCACAAAGAGGACACATGCAGATGCTAACCTGGAATCAGCCTCTGGCTACTGAAACAAAGGATGACTTTAATGTTTGCAGAATAAAGTATTTTTTTCCTTCTGCTTTTCATGAAATGGCCTTAAAGAATTCCTCTTGTTTGTGGTTTCGAAAAAATTAGAACTATGCCAGTGAGGCCTGGCTTTAAGGGTTCTATTAAACAATAAGAAGTCTTTGTTCTTGGCAATAAAATTAAAGCAAGCAGTGTTTCCATTACCTGGCAGGATGTCCCCCCCACCCCCCACCCGACCGTGATCCTGACACACTGAACAGACCCTTCTGTTTCCCAGGTAGGAAGGTAAGAAGGCAGCATCTGTCAGGCTTGTATATACAAATACGGTTGACCTTTCAGATAAAGGAGAAGGGGAGGAGGAGATCCTTAACTCAGGCTTTCAAAAGTTTGTTGAGCTGCAGAGGCTGAATGCTCCAAACCCATTGTTTTAGAAAGTCAATAATAATTTCACAATGAGTTGAAATGATGGAAGTGAGAGGCCTCTAGATAAGAAAATATATATTTTAGTGTGGCTCCCTGGATTTTTATGTATTTTTTTCCAGGCAACTTTACCAGCCATTGCCCAAATTTAGACCATGTATGGTCTGTTGCAAATGAACCCTTGTAGGCAGACTGTGGCCCTGAAGTCAGGAATGACCAAGATCAGTACAGAAAGCTCTGCCAGATGCAGTTTACATTTAGCCTCACAATTGGTCCTAAGGCATTGGAGCTACAGAATAAGCAGGTTGACCATGACACCAGCTTCCTCTGGCCTTTGCTAGGGCTCATCTTGAGAACTGTCCAGATTGTAGTCTCTCTCACCTCAGCCCTCTTGACTGTAACTGCTGGTGCTATGCTCATATGGCCCTTACTGCACTATGTCCCTTTGCCATGGGGTTGTGTCTGCCCCTCCCAGGACCAGCAATTTGCAGAGGAGAGCAAAAGTTCATCCATGCTCAGCAGCCTCCAGCTGGCCCTTGATGGACGGGGATGTATTAGCCAAATCATGTGCTTCTTTCTCATTGGCTGCTGTGTTTCCCACAGTTGCCCATTGGACTTGATCTCCAGTTGTCCAAAGTGGGCTTGTAAGGCACATTTTGGCTTCATTCCTTTCCCTGTCTCACTCCTCCACCTCCTACTCATGTCTCTCAGTGAGAATCTGTACTACCATCCTTATCTCATATCCTTCTTCAGGGAGAAGAGAACCACAGAGACCACCTCTAAAACAAAGTGGTAGCACAAATGCCTTTCCTTGTTGTGACCATAACTCACAGGTTCAGTTTCTATAAATCCTCTTCTCTTTCACTGTATTTGAATAAACATGGATATTAAACACCGGCCAGCAAGGATATTTAAGGATCAGTCTATAAGCTTCTGCTGGTATTCTGGAGTGGCAACAACCAGGCAAGATGTTTCATAGATATCACTTGTGAATATATCATAAAGATAGAACAAAGCTTACCGTTTTCTAGTTGTGCCTCCAAGTTCAAATTTTATCCGTGATGTATATTTCACTCACCATAAGGAATACCGCGGGAGAAGGACCTGGCAACCCACTCCCAAAAAGCAGTCAGCCTTTGAAAACCCTATGAACAGCAGAAAAGCACAATACTGTTTCTCCTGTTGTACGTGGGGTCGCTATGAGTTGGACACTGACTCGAGGGCACCTAACAACAGCAATGGAGAATAATACCACAGAGCCAGGATCTGATCCTCATGCCCCAGAACTATGTAGGGGAGCAGATGACATCTGTACTTAAATAACTCAAGCCTAAACAGGGACCCAACCTTGCATTTTTCCAGCATATTACTATTCAGGAATCATGGCACAACTAAAAAGAATGCCACTTAATGAGAAATGACATGTCTGATTGAAAGTAATTAATGTAAGGCCATGGAATGGAAGTTTCCTCTTTCCATCAAAAATAACTTCCTTTCTCTGAAACACATCACCTCCATCTTCCCTGGCATTCAGTCAGGGATCATTTTCTGTAAGCTATTTTTCACCCTCAAAAAAGGCTGCTTTTTACTAAATACATTTGTATTAAAATTACTTAATAGAAAACTACCACTTCTCAGAAACTATGAAAAAGACTTGATATAGATAAGCACCCATGATAGGTTGATTTTTTTTTTCGTTCTGTGTGCCCAGCACAAACGGAAGGGTGTAGAGCATTTGTTTTATAAAATGTGCAATTAATAAGAGAAAGGAAGGGAGGAGATTATTGTTTTTGAGTGAATTATGAGCAACACCTTCCATTCTGCTTCTTCATTTTGGAACTGCTTTGAACAGTTACATTAAACACAAAAAGAGAAGTCTATGGTGCTAGTGCCAAGAATGTAAGATTGAAGTCAGTTGAGGAGACCCTAGGAAAAACATCCTAGGAGGAGCAGCATTTGTTATAATTGTGACAGAATTCAGCAGGACACCATGGAGAAAATAAAAACTAGATTGCAAGTATACTGTCATTTTCAAAATTAGAATTGTATTAATTCAGTTATTGCAACTATTCATGCCTGGAGGGAAAACAACTAATATTTACCCAGCACCTAAATAATATGTACCATATTATTTATAGGTATTTTCACTGAAAGTATGCTTTGTTAGGTTCCCTCAAGTCTTGTCTTCCTCATAGTGACCCTCACAGGGTTTTCAATGGCTGATTGTTTTTGGATTGCTTCGGGGGTGGACTGCCATGTCCTTCTCCCATTTTTTTTGTGGTGCTGGGGATTGAATCCCAGTCCTCAGAGAGTGAGGATCAGTGCTCTACCAACTGAGCTAAACACCAGTCCCCAATGAAAGTATGCAGATACAGAAATATTCTCAGAGAAATTCAACACATTTTCCACCTACAGCCCTTTGAGTCAGAAGTTCATGATCTGTTCTTTATGCTAGAGGTTGGCAAACTGTGACCCTCAGGCCAAACCTGACTTATCATCTGTGTTTTGCAAATAAAGTTTTATTGGCACATAGCCACACCCATTTGTTTACACATCATCTTTGCCTGCTTTCTCACTATAACAGTATAGTAGAGAAGTTGCAAGAGATCATATGGCCTATAATGTTAAAATATTTATTGTTTAGCACTTTGCAGGAAAAGTTGCCCATTTTACTCTTCTATACCATGGAAGAATCTGCTCTGTGCTCTCTCTACCCCCATCCAATTATATAGGAAGCAGCCCTTGTGAAGTCCATTTGGGATTTAAAAGTTGCTTCTGCAATTCTAGAGTTAGTCATTATGTTATCATTCCCAAAGCCATTGAGTCAATGAAAGATGTAGATGGATAAAAGTTTTGATTCTTGCTAGAATGTCATGAGATAATCAGCACAGGCTCCCTAATCCTAGAACCTGTAGTTCTAATTCTGTGTGGCCATTCCAGATAAGCAGAGCTTCTGAACAACAGTGATAGTTAACATTGATGTAGTAACTGCTATATGCCAATCAGGTTTCAATGGTTTTTCATGTATTATTGTATTAGTTCTCACCACAGGCAACCCTAGGGTCTCTCAACCTTGACACTGGTGGCATATGGGGATGGAAAATTCTGTGTTGTGAGGGTTTTCCTGTGCATTGTAGGATGTTTAGCAGCATCACAGTTGAATTGGTTAGAATTGGTATTTTCCTTATTACATAGGTAGGGAACTTTAGAAATAGTCTAATAAACAAATACCCCCAAACATGCAAATAGTAAGTAAGAAAGACCTGGCATTTCAACTCCAGGAAGACTTCTCAAGTCCCTGCACTCTGAACCACTGCCTCTTTTAGCACTTATTCTCTCGAAATCAGCAGTCCCCAACATTTTTTGGCACCAGGAATTGGTTTCATAGAAGACAATTTTTCCACGGACAGGGTTGGGAAGTATGGTTTTGGGAGGATTCAAGCCATGAGGAGTGGCTGTAAATATAGAAGAATCTTCGCTCGCTCGCCTGCCACTCACCTTCTGCTGTGCAACCTAGTTTGTAACAGACCATGGACTGGTACCAGTCCATTACCTGGGGCTTGGGGACTTCTCCTCTAAATTATTCAACCTTGTTTGAAGATTTTGCTTTAGTGAAAATTAGCAACAGGGTCAGCAACACCTTGGATGGGCATGTTCTGTATGCTACTCTTGGGAGTAAAACTCCTTTGTGTGGAGTTTCAAAGTTTTAGGCATTAGCAGTGGCATTTTTGCTGGGCAGTTTTATTGCCTTGTTATAGCAGTATTCCATTTATAGAAAGAACTTTATTGCATTGCTCACCACACTGTGTTGCGCTGTTTAATGGCATCTTGCTGCCTTATTTAACATTCAAGGTTCATAATGTTAGAAACCTCAAGAAAAGAAGATTTATCATGAGGTTCCTGGGAGCTATTTTTTCATCCATGTTGTTTGTTGTTGTTAGGTGTTTTCATCGATAGCAGATATATAACAATTTTCTATCTGAATAGCCGATCAATATGTAGAACTGATCTCCTTTGTTGTTGTTGTTGTTAGGTGCCATCGAGTCGGTATCCGACTCATAGCGACCCTCATAGGGTTTTCAATGGCTGAGTGCTTCAGGATTGTCTTGGGAGTGGATCTCCTTTAGTCAAATTATTTTCCACCCTGGTGCTCTATGCTAAGGGCAGATGACATATAGTTTCTATCTACAGTATCACTACTATTACTTCCCACCAAAAACACTTTAGGATGGGATTTCATGTTTTATTTGTCTGGAAATCCATTCTTGGAGTTTAAAAAGTTTTAGTCAAAAATGTTAAATGTTAGGGGTTGGGGTGTAGGTCAGTGATAGACTGCCTAGCATGTTTGAGACCCTGAGCTTGATCTTGAACACCACAAAAAGTTAAATACTAAGTTAATACATTAAACATTAAAAATATTGTCCTGTACTATGGTTTCTTCTCTTAGGATGGAGACCCTGGGAACTGGGCCATTCTTTCTCTAATCCACTTGAACTAGGTCCACAAGTATTTGACATTGGTGTGAGAGAGTTTCAGGGTGAAGATTATGTATAAACATATTAGATGAATTACAGTAATACCATCTGCTCTTACTCAATTCTCCTTGGCTCCGTTTTATATACAAACTGAAGTATTAGAATCCCTTTCATTGTTCCTTCTGGCAGCCCTGTCTAACTTCTGCCCCAGGGTCTGGAATGTTCATCACAGCTGCCTTTGGCAAGAAAACCCAAAGCACCCTCAGATCCTCATATTTCTCTTTGCACCTGGTCAGCAGTGCACAGCGGGATGTAGAGTCCACGTGCACGTGGTTTTCCCCCTGTACCCTCATCTTACTAGCCAAATACTAGCTTATCTGAAGCTCAGTTGGGTTTCAGTTCCTCCAGCCCTGGCCAGAATGGAATTAACTCCTCCAGTGTTTTTCTTTTTGAGTGAGATGGACTGACAGTGCCATGTTTTATAACACCACTAACCCCTTGAAATTTGGATGCAAACCCAAAGTTTTATGTTCTTACTAAATAGAGACAAGTGGTTTGGAGTCCAAACAATAACAACAGCATCTATATAACATCATATATGAATGTTTTAACTTTTCTCAAGGTCATCTTAATTGAAATCAGTGTGGAATGATGCAGCTTTTGCTTTTGCCATAAGGACCAATTCTAGGCAAACTTATAAAGTACATGTGCCTTTGAACCCATGCTCCAGCCTCCTTGGTAATGGTTTCAAGGTAGTAAGGTTCAGAGTCTTAAGAAAAGGAGTCACTATGTGATGTTGCAAGTCCAAGAGTGCATTCATTGTGGGCCAGTGTGGGAGACAGCTCCCGGGTCGCACAACTCTGGAGGTCACCATTCTTGTGGAATTCCAAATGAATTGTGCAGTGCAGCACTCCTCTTTCCTCAACACCCTGAAGTAAAGTTTCCTGTCTCCAACACATTGGGCTTATCTTGTCCCAAACTCGCTTCAGCGTTTCCATCTGTGTACTAACAGGAAGTGATCCATCAAGCCAGTGTATCCTTTTCACAGGGAAAATTGGGAGCTTCTATTTTGAAAGTCTGTGGTTGGCTAACCCATTTCAACAAGGCACACCAAATAAGAAAATGAAGAATGCTGGCTCTCTCTCTCTCTCTCTCTCCCTCCCTCTCTCTCTCTCTCTCTCTCTCTCCCTCCTTCCCTCCCTCCTTCTCCCCTCTTTCTCCCTCTCTCTATGCCTCTCTCCCTCCTTCTGTCCCTCTCTCTCTCCTCCCCATTTCCTTCTCCCCATCCCCATCTCCCTCTGCCTCTCTCTTTCGTAGCCCAGACTCGTGGTTCTCCTGCCTTAGCCTCCCAAGTACTGGGATTACAGCCATGTACCACCACTCATGGCAAAAATGAGAGTTTCTAAAAATACATATAAGTTCAATTTCACCTGTAAGAACTAGCCAGATATATTTTCCCTACTGATGTTCCTTTCTAAAAGTTCCATAATACATTTCTAAAGATTTTAAGCTCACATATGACTGTGTTTGAAATCTAACGATGTTTGTACTCTGTACTGAGCATCTCATTTTGCAGTTGAATACAAGTCAAAAGAGCAAGTTTTTAGAAATAATACCTAGAAACCATTTACAGTCTGCTAAAGAACATTTCACAGACACATAGTCCAATTTTTATTGTGTCTATGTAATTAAATATCTTTAACGTTTATACATATTTGACAAGAAAAAAATTGTTCTCTCTACCCCACCCCTTCCACAAAATCCTATAGCACTATTACACCATAAAACTTAGCAGGGGGACTTTTTACTCGGCATTGTTAAACAAGTGCTCTGGAGAAAAGAACTAACCCATTATGTTATCATTAACTCATTTGCAGAATGATTATGTTTAACTGCATTTCTAAGAAGGAAGGTAAACTGTGTACTTAGTGATCTAAATGGCATTGTAACTGATTGTTGGTGTCTGATATGAGCATTAATGCAGCAGAGCGAGCTGCAATGCTAAAATTGATCTCCTGTCTAGGAGGGCCAGCATGAGTGTTAGCCTTCTGCACTCACTTCATTATTCAACTTTCTCATTTCACTTAGACTGTAAAGGATCAGAAGGTCATGGTTTGAGAAGCAGCAAAATAACCTTAGGAATAGAAGAAAGTGGGTTGGCAAGTCACTGCTGGCAAGACTCTTCTGCTGCTGTGTCATACTGATGTCAATTCTCTCCCCAGACTATTCTATCAGCTCCCAAAACACTGAGGGCAATTATGGACACACCAGATAGGAGGTCAGTGGAGCTGATGCTCATGATTTGCCGTAGTTATGTTCTATAAAGTGACTGTGAACACTGAGTTACCCAATACTGTACCATTGTTCCATGGGGACATAAGTAACAAAAACATGAAAACATGCATATATATATATATATATATATATATATGTGTGTGTATATATACATATTAATATACAGGTGTATATCACACCAAGAGTGTAATCATAGAGCCTAGAAGCAACTCATTTTGGTAGATTCTATTTTCTTTATTTTACAAAATATACTGAGACCACCGCACTACCAGGTTCCTCAGTCAACTGGAACCAGAGCCTCCCCTGGTGTCTCCATACATGAGAGCTGACACAGAAGGCAAAATGTCACCGTGTTCAACCTCAGCAGTGTGTGTGCAGGGCAATGCACAGTTTTCCATGCTCTATGTAGTCTATAAATGGAGGCAAAAGGGACACAAGTATCCATTTAGGAGCTACAAATACAATTGTTTCAATTTTACATAGTCTGAGAATTTGTCCATGCAGAATCCGCAAATAATGAGAATGAACTGGATGTGATTTGTGAGGAGTTTAGCTTGTTAAACTGGAGTCTGGAGATCGGGCAGATACTCTTTCCACATTTTTGGCTGGTTCCTTTTCATTCCTTGAGGGACTTGTCAGTGAATTCTTGTCTAACTAACAGTAAAAAGGTCCCCACTCCCAGGCACATTTGATAACATTTCCCTTTTGATCTTTTATAAACCTGTCATGATCTGAAATTGTGTTTATTTATTTACTTGTTCAGCCTGTTTCCTACACTTATTATGTAAACTCGGCCATAATGGAGACTTTGTCTCTCTCATAACCCACCATATGTTCAACACTTGGAATGCTATCTCATACACTGGGAACCCGGTAGCTATTTTTCCAATGAATGAATGACTGAGTGCAGCTCTTTCATTAAATAAGTGTGGCAAGTATTTTTTTAAAGTAAGGAGGACTTGAACTGGCATGACGTTGGCTATGGCACTTGCAGCCTCAGATAAAGAGTTAGGACCAACAAAAGAGGTGATGATAAATTCTCAATTCAGAAGGAATTGAGATTGGATCTAACTTTAGAGGAATTACAGTCTGTGCAAGGAGATGAAGCTAGTGTGAAGGAACAGAAGATAACCATGGGGAGATGATGATGCATTTCAAGCAGAGAAAGGAAGCTGTGACTCTCAATGCAGAGAAGTGCATACTGAGCACATGAGGGAAGCCAACAGAGATATAAGGAAGAATAACTGAGCTATTTAACTCAAGGGGCTGATGTGATCATTTGCTCATCAGCACACTCAAGGAAAAAAATAGCAGTGAGGAGCCTGGCATGCATGAAGGCCCAATTTTAAGCTATATTTTTGTCTTGAAGTTAAAGGCTCTGAAGGACCAGTGCTGCATTTGCTGTGTTGTCCAAATGTGGAATACAGTAGTAAGCTACTGGGCATCCTGGGCATCCTTCCTAAATATCTCCATCCCACTCTTGCCTTTAGCTTAGGGACCAAAGAAAGCACTGATGACACAGAAGTGCCAGTATAGGTTGAGGAAAGAAGGTTTGGGGATTATTTCCTGCATCCTTAGATTGGCCTTACTTGGAACACTTCCATCAGCCACAGTGATTTCTAAATCAAAAGATGGGAATCCAAAACAAAAGCTAAAAGTTATAACCAAGAGATGTTAGCTTCCAAACCAAACCTAAGAACTAGAAACTCTGGGACATGTCACAAATAACCCATAAACGGCCATATTTGAATTAGTGGCTCTTATAAGAAATGAAGTCCAATCAAATCATTAACTTTTTGAAAGTAACACGAAACAGAAAAACTGTGGAAAACTTCATTGTAGTGCAATACTTTTAGAAATACAGGATAACATTCAACTTATTTTATTGTACCTTTAGGAATATGAAAATGCTAGAGTTAACAAAAATTTGAAACTCCATCAAAATAGAGAAAAGAGATTCAACTTTTCTGGTGTAAAGAAAAGTTCTGTCTATATTCTTTGAAAGATCTAGGGAAAATACTTGGCTGAAAATTAACAGATCATGTTCCCAAATTTCTGGGAATTTACATTTTGAGGTGATGGTGATTGTGGTATCAGGTTTCTCAGAACGTATTTGGCTCAACAAAGTGGATTTCAGCCCACATTTTTATTTTTGGTAAAGCCAGTATATCTATTTGAAAAATGATATAGTCAGAATTTGAGTTAAGTTGAACCTTATGTTACAATGGCAACTGGGACACTTCTTCTACTGTGGTGTCGTTGTTAGGTGCTGTTGAGAAGTGTCCAACTCGTAGCAACCCTCATAGGGTTTTCAATGGCTGATTGTTTCAAGATTGCTTCAGAGGTGTATTGCCACATCCTTCTCCTATTTTTGCAGTGCTGGGGATCAAACCTGGGTCCTCAGAGAGCACAGAGCAGTGCTCTACCCACTGAACGAAACCCCAGCCCCTTCTCCTACCATAGGGTAACTCAAATCCCAATAGTTTCAAGAGCAGAATGGATCCTATTAGGAAGAAACTTCAGAGGTTAAGAGGATTCTGGTGAAATCAACATAATAGGATTTTTACTGATCCACGGGGATTGGACATCATGTGGGGCCTGGTGGAAAATGAAGAGCAAATAGTAAGGGCAATCAAATATGGAGGTCAGAGGATTGTGGTTAAACCATCTTAGCAGGGTTCTTGTTAAAAGTGGATTCTACAAGGAAGTGCACAGATGAGCCTAAGAAAAATTTCAGAAGCCTAACTAAAGTTTGGTCAAATGAAAAATCTTTGTCAGTGCTACATTCTAGACATTTAACTTCCTCTGTCATAGTGCACTCATGTTATCAACATAGTCCCTTTCTTTTCAAAACTCAGTTGTGATCAGTTCTTCAATTTAGTTTCAAATCAAAAGGAAAGATAACAAATTTATGGACAGTATCTTTCAAGTAAATATTTTGATAGCTAAATTTACCTAATGGGAGAAGGATGTGGCAATCCACTTCCAAAGCAATTGGGCTTTGAAAACCCTATGAGGGTCACTATGAGTTGGACCAGACTTGATGACACCTAACAACAACAACAACAAATTTACTTGGGAAACCTTTAAGGGAACTGGAAGCGGGGCTTCAAACCTGCAAAAAATTGGGTTCAAATTGAGGTGCAGGTTCAATATGTTAAAATTTTACAGGGTTAGGATTTGATTCGGGTTCAGGTTTAAAATTTTACTCCTATGAGTAAACAGATTAATACATTTTTAATGGAAAATTTTAAATAGCTAATGATAAAAGAAGCTGAACCTTAACCTATTTTTTACTGGGTTTGGGTTCAGATCAGGTTCAGAAAAAATTTTTCTGTTTGAACCAGAATGGGTTTGGGGTTTGGGGTCATGTAAGGTTGATGCCCTGCTGTCTACACCTAGGATTTAAACCCAAACCCCAAACTCTCCGAATTTCAGCATATTGAACCCACACCCAAGCCTCGACCCAACTGTTCTGTGTATTTGAAGTTCTGCATCATGGTAATCCTAAAAGAAACTAAGCCAAATGATGAGCTTCTTGAAATACTAGCCTGAGTTCCACATTCTGTGCTTGTCAATCAATGCAGTTTTAATTGTTTTCTTTGTTAATTGAACAAATGTTTAGTAAATACCTCTGAGTGCTGATCTAATGTAGGGCCTGACATCATGGTTGCCTACAAATAGCTAGTGGCCATCATCTTCTCAATAAGATGTCTTGCATAGTCTTTATGTGGTGTCCGATAATGATCAGGAACAAAATTCAAGGAATCTTGGGACTCTAGAAATAAGACATGGCCTCTGTAAACTGTGATCAGTGGATTTTTATCCTGAACTCATGACCCTACTTCCAGATTGTCTCATTCATAAACAATGGAATGACTTGGTCTCATGACTGGGCCTCCTCCAAGGGATATGCTAGAATAATCAGGGCCGTAGCCATTCTTTGCAACATTACAACTTCTCCTGCAGTTGTGCTAAGATAATAAAGCTCATGCTTGCTATCTTTGTCTCTCCCAGCTGTGATTTCTGCATTTCTGTCTGTGAATAAGCATTTCAGAATTGTCATGAGCTGGAGGAAATAGCATGTACAAAGTATTTCCCAAGCCCGCTTGCCAAGAATGAGCTAATTGTAACTCTCTCTTGCTTACAATGAGCCTCAAAATTTTCAAATACAGGCCATTCTGTGTTGATGCCTCTTTCCATGAGAATGCTGTGTCTTTTTTCATTTGTAGAAAGTTGGTCTTTAAGTATGCCAGGAGTAAAATTTGAAATTATGTCATAAGATCAATAAAATATCAAACCATCTTTTGTGTTTTTTTGACACCTTATATTTACTAAATTCAAACTTGATGCCTAGATTAAAAAGAAATGTTAAATAAATGTGATATAACCTTGCCACACTGTTCTTTGAGCATTTCTCTAAAAGATATTGATAGTAACCTGTCCTCGATAAAATGATCACATTGGTTGTCTATTAAGCTTACCTTTTATGTTTAACAGGAGAGGTCTGACACTTTTTTCAAAATACAATGGCAGGAATTACAAATATATTTCACTTCACCTGTCAGTTTCCAGCTAGTTGATAATGGCCCTGTACATGTTGTGTTGGGAAAGAATCTGAGGCTGAGGCTCACTTAGCAGAAAAGATGATTCTCATTGGATAATATTATTTTCCAAGGACATAAGATAGGAAGTGGGCATATAAGCCCTACATTTGCCATCCTTGTATAATAGGAAGAAGAGTTGACATTTAAATATATCTTCCAAGATTATTAGAAACATTAGTCTACACTAAAAATAACATTTAATTGAAAACACAGGCCAAATTAAATCGGCACTTACTATTTTATTTATCCTGTAGGTCAATGCATCACGTCAAGAAGCCAAATTAACAGAAGAGTGTGATCTTCTCATTGAGATCATTCAGCAAAGACGACAAATTATTGGAACCAAAATCAAAGAAGGAAAGGTATGATTTCTAGGGCAGATTTCATATTGTGCACCTGGAGAAAATATGCTTTCATATACTTTAGTGACTTTGGAAATGGTAGACATTCTTTCTTTCTGTGCTTTCCATAATTCCCTCTTAAGTCTTAGTCTGTTTTGCATTGCTTTAGCAGAGTACCTGACATTGATATTGTGTAAAGAGGTTTATTTGGCTCACAATTCTGGTGACTGAAAAGTCCAAATAGCATGGCACCCACATCTCATAAGGGCCCCCTGGCTGTGTCACATGACTAAGAAGTAGAAGGAGAAGCAGATGTGTCCCAAAAGAGCCAAGCACCTGGGACTTGCTCCATAGGTACTTGCTCACATGATAACTACCCCAGCCCCAAAAGACCCAACCTACTCCTTTAAGACTGGCATTAATCCCTTCAAAGAGTGGCATGTCCCATAACACAAAATCCCTCTTAAAGGCCCCACTACCTCTGAAAACCCCTACATTGGAAACCAAGCCTCAACATGAGTTTTGATAGAGACAACCGATATTTAATCCACAGCTGTCTTTTTAAGCCTTAGTTCAAAGGCTCTTGCTTGGCAATTTCTTTGCCACTCGCTTCTTTGTATTATCATAGTCTCCTGTGCACACATTTCATCAAAAACAGCTCCCATCTCCAGGGGTTGGCCTGGAAGTCTTGTCTATTATGGCCATTGTTTTCTGTCTCAGTGGTCTATGAGAAAGTTGGATCCATAGAGGCAGAGTTCATTTCGTATTTCTTGTTATGTCCTAGCAATTAGCATAGAATTAAAGTAAAAATGAATGAGACTTTATATAGAGAAATTATGAAGTACTTTCCCATGCCCTTGAAGGAATTAAAATAGGCATAACTTCATAGTGGCAAAACTCCTATAGTTTCACTATATCATATACTCATTTGTGGCTATATTACTAGTACTTCTTTTTGAATGTTTATATGGTTTAAGTTTTATGGTTTTACAGCAAACTGTGTTAAAAATAAATTTTAATTTACATTATATTCTTTATGGCCACTTTATTAATTCAGAATTTATTTAAAATCTGTTGGTAACTTTAGAATTCATGACTATTCTATTTTTAAATTAGTCATATTTTATTGAAATATTTATAATCCTGCCAGGCGCGGTGGCGCATGCCTGTAATCCCAGCAGCTTGGGAGGCGGAGGCAGGAGGATCGCAAGTTCGAGACCAGAGGCAGTCTGCATAACTTAGTGAGACCCTGTCTCAAAAAGTAAAAAAAAAAAAAAGGGCTGGGGGTGCAGCTCCGCGGTCCAGCACTTGCAGAGCATGCAAGCGCGAGACCCTGGGCTCAACCCCCATTACCACCAAAAAAAAAAAGAAATATTTATAATCCTTTCATTTTAGCCATTTCCATGCCACCCTTAAAAGATAATTTTTCTACATATTTGAAAATAGAAGCATCCATTCATGATCCAAGAAATTGATGAGTTTCTATTATTATTGCTCATATTGTTATTGTTGTTGTTGTTAGGTGCCATTGAATCACATCTGACTCATAATGACCCTAAGTACAACAGAACAAAATGCTACTCAATGTTTTGCCATGCACACGATCTTTTTATGTTTGAGCCCATTATTGCAGCCACTGTGTTTCTTCTCATTTTGAGTCGTGCCCCATCAGCAAAAGGAGGTTCCAGGGGCCTTACTCCATCCCTGTCAGTAAGGTTGACTCTCCTCTGAGGAGGCAACTCTTCCATTGTCGTTTCTTGAATGCCTTCCAGCCTAGGGGGGCTCATTTTATGGCACTATATTTGACAGTGCTTGTCTGCTATTCATAGGGCTTTCGGTGGCTAATTATTTCAAGAGTGTGCTGCCTGAGACTCCTCCCTAGTCTGTCTTAGTCTGGAATCTCTGCTGAAACCTGTCCACCATGGGTAGCCCTGCTGGTATCTAAGATACCAGTAGCGCCACTTTCAGTATCACAGCAACACACAAGTCCCCACAAGCTGGAAGACCCATGGGAGATTACTACTCATAGCCATAGTGAAATATGTATACATAAAACAAATTAGCAAAGGTGTTTTGGTTTCTTTCTTTTCTTCTTTTTTTTTTTTTCTTTTTTGGCTTGGTTGGTTTTTATATTTGTTTTCCTGTGCTGGGGATGGAGACCAGATCCTTGAGCATGTTGCGTAAGTGCTCTACCACTAAGCTATATCCCCACCCCTAAATTAGCAAATTTTAAGTAAAACCCAGATTATAATGGCAGCTGTGCATACTCTTCTCTGTTTTCTACAAAATTTAGCAGATACCTTTTAATATTGTACAATGTTTTAGAGTACTCTATATAGATTGAAATTTATGAGCATTAATTATAATAGTTATCTAAAAATTAAAGTCAAATAGGTCTTATAGCTGTTATGGTAAATTAAAAGATTAATATGCAATCATTCCCTGGCCAAGGATTAACTCACATGGGCTGAGAAACTACTTTACCCCACATCCAGATTGTACAATGTAGGGGAGCACTGAGTGTCTGTCTGGAAGTCTTACAGGATACATTTCCTCTTGCATCATCATCATGCAACATGTGGACACACTTCTTAATTACTAACAGCTTGCAGGTTCTCAGATGCCTGGCTTCCTAAAATTTAGCCACAATTAATTATTAGTATGCATAAAGAAGGTAATTTACTATCTTCATATGGTTGCCTACAGGGATCTACTCTCAATATTTATATTAGTTTCTTTAAAACTTTTTAAATTTTTAATTGTAAATTGACAAGTTAGAGTTGTATATATTGTGGGGTACAAGGTGATATTATGGTTTATGAATGCAATGTGGAATAATTTAATCAAGCTAAGTAATATATCTCTCACCTTAAATATTCATTTTTGTGGTGAAACTATTTGAAATTTAATGTCTTGGTAATTTTGAAATGTACAGTACATTATTTTTATTGTATTCACCAAGGTGTGGAATACAGCTCAAAGTATAAAAATAGAAAAAGCTTATTCCTCCTGTCTATTTATGGTTTTATACTCTGCTCATACTGTTTCTTATTGCTGCTATAACAAATTACCATAAACTTGGTGGCTTGAAACAACCCAGATTTATTATACTAGTGTTCTGGAATTCGGAAGTCCAAAATCTGTCTTGCTAGGTTAAAGTCAAGGAGGCTATGGGGAGAAGGCATTCCTTGACTTTTAAGCTCATATGGTCTACCCACAGTCCTTGGATCATGGCCCCTTCCTCACCCCACTCTGACCTCTACTTCCATCTTCCTATCTTCTTCTCTTACTCAGACCTTCCTCCTCTTCTCTTATAAAAAAAGCCTTGGAGATTACACTGGAATCACCCATTTCAAGATCCTTAAAATAAGGACATCTTGCTAAGTCCCTTTTGCCACATAAGGCAATGTATTCAAAGACTCCTGAGATTAGGGTGTGGGCATCTTTGAGGGTCCTTCTTCACTTTCCAATGACATTCTGGCACAATTCCCCCCCAAGTTGCCTTCCCTTCCCTTACATATTTAGAACTTCCCAGCATAAGTGTTTCTCTCATGAGCTAGATAAAGCACCAAAAGGCATCCCAATTCTAGCCATGGTGCTACAGTGTTTCATACTTTGGTGCATTTACTCCACCCCAAACATATGTCAGTAGTAGAGAACATAATAAAATGGAAAAATGAAGAGACACTGGACTGAAACAAGATAAACATCTCCATGGGGACAGAAATGGGACAAAACTGCAAAGCTAGAGACACAGGCTGCTGCCGTTTGTTCTGGAAGAGGCGAAAGCAGCTACAGCTTCAACTCTTGTGGCTAAGTCATTCTTGAAGCTGTAGGAAAAGGATCTAGCAGTGCTTCAGATCTGATGGGGGACTGAAATCAGGCTCATTGCTGAGTGCTATGGGCTATGGAAGCCTTGTCAGTTCATTAAAAGGGGCCAAAAAAGATTATTGCCAACCACTGCCTTGTGTCACTGAATTTAGGCCTGGGGTTCTAGAACAAGTTATTTATTGGGTTGGGTCTTGTGACACACTCTTTCTGATATCCCATAAGATGTGAGCTTCAAAAACAGAGGTGAGATAGACTGCCTACACACTGGCCCCGAGGGCCCGGTTAAGGCCACTATGAAAGCATTAGATGGGATACACCAGATAAACAGGAAGAGAGAGCAAGGACTTATCCATGACTACGTCCCTTTAAAGCAAACTCTGTGCTCAATTCCATAGCAAATGAAGGAATTTTAAATTTCTAAAACTACAGCCAATGAAATCAGCAGACAAGATTATCTTACCCCAGAGGAGATTAGTTTTATGGGAAAATATGAAAAAGACTTTAAAAGAAATAGTATTGAGACATTCAAAGACATGAATGAAGAAATAACTTTTATTTTAAAGGAGAAAGAAATGTGAAATAATAAAAAAATGTGAATGCAACAAATTAGCAGTTTTGAGTGTAAACATGTAGATCTTAAATTAAAAAGAAAACAGCTACAAAAGAAGTTTAGAAATTGGATTTTATCCTCCACCTGGGGAATTTTATAAAGGCACAAAAGAATCTGATTGACATTGAAGCATGGCAGATGCCCATTGAGTTTGAACTCAAAGATTAGGATAGATTGGTTTTTTTAAATGCTAGTCCTGACTATAATAATGATTCATCACCTGCAGATTAAAAAAACATTTATTGCTTGTTAAAATGCACATCCCTGCTGCTCTACCAATTATAACTCCTTAACTAGAATATTGGATGATGTGCCCAGACATCCAGTTTTTCTTTAAAAAGATTCCCAGCTGGGTCTTTTGCACATAATGTTTGAGAAGCTCTGATGGAGTATATCAGATAAAATTGTACACTGACATATAATTAAAATTATGCCTCAAATTGTTCTTTTTAGAATATTCTGGTATTTTTCACATGAGGCTTTTATTTTGACTTGCTTCAATTTGTGCACGATTTAGGGCTCCCCTGCCCTTTTCCTCTTATGTCCAGTATCATGATAGAAGAAGAAATGATGAAATTGATCTTGTCATGATGGCATAGGCCTATAATCCCAGCACTGAGGAGGCTGAGGCAGAAGGCTTGTGAGTTTGAGGCCAGCCTGGGCTATATCACAAGTACTAATCAAACCTTGGCTACATAGTGAGACTCTATCTCAAAATAAAATAAAATAAAATAAAACAAAACAAAACTGGAGTTCAACAATCATCATATTTGTAATCTGTGTGGTCTCTATTAGGCATATCACAGGAAAAATGATTGCCATAAAATTATTCTAAGGGAATAGTTTGACCTTATTTTCTTTTGTTAGAATTATATTAAAAATCTTCCATTTTGCTATGCAATTTAAATTGTTCTTTACGTTGTGTGATTAAATATTCCATTCACTTGGTTTGTTCTAGGAACTATAAGTTATTTTTCCTTTTGGAATTTTTCTTTGCTCTGACAGTTTCTAATGGGTGTGTTCTGACCTCCTGAATTGGACTAGATGGCTTCCTTGCCCTTGCCGCTGGATATAATGATGCCAGAAGCTAAGCTCTATTTGATATAAAATAAGGGTTATTTTATACAACTAAGGTACACAGTTAACCCACTGGGGACAGGAACTACAGTTATGTTAAGGTCACTTTTAGGAATTTTTCTCACCCTTGCCTGAAATTCTGTGCCTGCCACTTCTCCATTCAGCATTAATTTCCTTTGTTTGCTGTAGTACATATTTGGAATGAGACAGTCCTTAGAGGCCTCCAGTTCTGACGTCTCCTTCCTTCCTTTCCTTCCACTAGAGTTGTCCAGGGATGATAATGATGACTTGGAGAAAGCAGGAATTTTCTTGGAGTTAGCAGGAATTCTGGCGGGACCTAGAGCCAGCCTTGTCTGTAAGACAGATTAGCAGGCCTCCTCCCTTACCCTTTCACCTAAGGCTATTTTCCATTCCAGAATTATCATAAGGCCAGCCAAAACCTGTCCCCGGGTGTATACAGGGGGCCAGTAGGTGCTCCGTGATTCCAATTAGCAGGCTAATTTTAACTTGGCTTCTCGCCGGAGGGCATCAGCTCACAGCCCATTGCAAACACCAGAGCAACGGTCAAGCGGGTTCCCTTGGATTTATCCCGGCCTGCCTGAGAGGTTATGGGCAATTATACTTGAGGGTCATTTCAAGCAAGGCAGAATCAGGAATTGGAATGGAGGTTGGGAAGCAAATATGGGTTTTATCCCAACTGGGAAATGCTTATCAAAATAGTTCTTAGTTATCAAGTAAGCACAAAGTGCCTGGAAATGACGTTCCCAGTGAGGGGAAATGGCCCAGCTGTGCTTTCTTTGGCTTTCTCTCATCTGCTCAACAGGAAAAATATTAATCAATGGGAAAAACGCTCCCTCTCTGCTAATTTAACACATGAGTTTTAGGTGGTGTGGGAAATGGTAATACCTAGTGCTTTTACATCACAATTTTATTACATGGATTACAAAGGACTTTTTGGAGAATGGTTTTTACTTAAGCCTCAAATTTTCACCTATAGAGAGGCTTTGTTTTCTTGATGGCACAGCTGAAAACCTGAGATAAAGTCCCAGGGTTCCCTACAGTCCTGGAATAATTATGTGGAAGAGTAGGGGGAAGAGGTCTAGTGACCCTTTGTAACTTGCCACTGGGCAACACCTTTTTTTCCCATCAACAGGGAAGCAATTAGCAATTCAATATTTCCTCATAAAGCAAATTAGCAACGCTTCTCCAAGGAGATAAAGTAGAGCAAAGGCAAGAGTCCCATAACTGAGCTTTGCAGACTTCCATGTCTCTCTAGGTTACTTTACGAACTTTTATGGAAAGAGGACTTCCATACAGCTAACCAGCAGAAGGGTCGAGCCCGATGCCTCTTCACTAAGCAAGCCCTCCTGTGTAACCACATGTCTCTGTGCCTCTTTTGTTCAAGGTGATGAGGCTTCGCAAGCTGGCTCAGCAGATTGCAAACTGCAAACAGTGCATTGAGCGATCGGCGTCCCTCATCTCCCAAGCAGAACACTCTCTGAAGGAGAACGACCATGCCCGCTTCCTACAGACAGCGAAGAATATCACCGAGAGGTGAGTGCAGGGGCCACCAGGAAGTCCTCAGGCGGCTGAGTCCTTGGATCTGGGCTGATTGCTTGGCCTTGCTCTCGCTATGCTTTTGTCTTCATGTTCAAGGCTGAATACCAGAGAGAACTGAAGCTTTGAGCTGCTTTATTCCAGCTAGAGATGCTTCCTTTTGACATGTCAGAGCCCTTTCAGTAACACAGAGTTCAAGGCCTTTGAAACAACAGTCCACCAGTTAAAAAGAATAAAATCAACCTGCTTGGCGGGTGGGGGGAGCTTATGATGGCACAAAAACAACATTTACCTTGACTCTCAGGCCTGATCTTATCATACGCTTGCTAACAAAGATGAAGCAAAGGTAAAAACATAAAAGAGAATCTTATCTTCCATTGCAGGGTTCATCTGTCTTAAAAAAAAAAATTGGACAGGTGTTGTTCTCTATTAGGCGTGTTTCCACTTAGTTGAGAAGCTTGGCCTCACCTAAAAAGGTCAAGGCTGACTCATGTGGGAGAGGAAGGGCCAAACTGTCAACCTCATACTGCCTTCTTTTAAAAATACCCTCTATTGCAGGGGAGGGAAGGTAAAAGCGATGTTATCTGAACAATGCACTCGGCAGTAAAACTGGCAAGGATGAGTCTTCCTTCAGTACAGCTACTTGATTGGCATAGAAAGTACTCTTCTCCACGGGTGCAAACACCTGTAACAATCCCAGCGGATGCAAAGAGAAGCACGTCATCTCAGAGCCATGCCAATGACCTTGAGTTTTCACTCATTCTGATATATTCAGCAGCCTTTTATGCAAAGCAATAATAGAACCCTATCATTAAAAGACCTCCAGAAGCTCATTCGCACTCATGCTTGTCTGTACTTCAGAGCACAGGTCAACAAACTTTCTGTAAAGGATCAGAGAGCAAATATTTTCCCCTTTGCAGGTTATAAGGTCCTGGTCAGGACTACTCAACCCTGCCTTCAAGGCTCCACAACAGTCATAGATAAGATGGGAACAAACGGGTACGGCAATGAGCCAATAAAACCATTTACAAAACAGACTACAGATTCCACTTTGCCAACCCATGACCTAGGAGGAAAATGTTCACCACCTTAGAACATGAATTTCTTCAAGGAAGAAGAAAGGAAACTAACACTCACTCACTGCTTGTTTGTGTCTTCACTGAGCTCTCAAAATACCAGTTGGAGGAGGGCATTGATATTTCCATTTCCACTGTTCTTTAAGAGGGGTATGCAGTATTTGCAGTTACTAAGGTTTAGCTCAGTGGGTAGAGCGCTGCTCTGCACCCTCTGAGGACCCAGGTTCGATCCCCAGCACTGCAAAAACGGGAAAAGGATGTGGTGATCCACTCCCGAAGTAGTCCCGAAACAATCAGCCACTGAAAACCCTGAGGGTCACTATGAGTCAAACCCGACTTGATGGCACCTAACAACGACAACAACAACAGTATTTGCGTGACTTTGGTCTACTACTGACCAACTGGCTTCACTATGTTATTCCTTAGATTTGAGAGAAATCCCTTTTGCAGCTGATTAGATACTTGTCTAAAGGATGTGAATAACAGCTGGCTGTTTATGGCCTCACATATTTTCGTCCCTGGTGGAAGAGGGGCCGGTTTCTTTCCTCGTGACTCTCAGGTTCCACGTGTTTGCACTGCTCTCATCTGAATCATGTCCAGTTGCTTATTATTCATCCTAATGTTAAAAGCTTTAACCACCACTAAAATCCCACTCTACCCAAGAGATCTTAACAGGTAGCATTTATAATAAGGCCAAAGGTCCCAGGTGGGATCCGAGAGTCCATTTTTCTACCTGTGAGTCAAGCCATGTGCAGGTGAAGTGGCTATGATGAGCTACATTACTCAGTGGTCCCTAAAAAGTCAACTGAGGGGCAACTGAGTAAATTGTCACCTAGCAGTCGGGAGAGAAAGTGGCCTCTAGCACTTATGCTGAAAGGAGGCTTGCATTTGAAGGGTAGCGTAAGCATGTAAATGCCTACACGTGATCTCTTCAGATCTCCTATGGAGATCTGGGTCCATTCAGCCCTCCTTATAGCAAACCCATCTCGAAAGGAATGGAAATATGACTTGAATTTCTTCTACCACAAAGAATGTGCTTCCACCCAGTCTGAATACGTTGTTGTTGTTGTTGTTGTTGTTGTTGTTGTTAGATGCCATTGAATCAGTATCCCACTCAGCAACCCTGTGTACTACAGGTGAAACACTATTGGCAGTGCTTCTCTGCTATTCATAGGGTTTTCAATGGCTGATTGTTTTTTGGGAGTGGGTTGCCCAGTCCTTTTCCTAAGCCTACAGCACGTGGTGTTCCCAGGCGGTCTCCCATCCAGGGACTAACCAGGCCCAACCCTGCTTAGCTTCTGAGATCTGATAGGATCTGCTAGAAACCCTTGTTCCTCTGTTCCTGCAATCTCCTCTTTCCCTCTCCTATTATTTGTCAGTCTTCCTGGCTAATTCCTGAGCCTTTCTCTTTCCAGTAGCTTGGTGTAGTAAAAGGGTATAGGTTTAGACAAGGAGCTGGGAGACCTGGATTCAAATCCTGGAACTGCCACTGGATGCTGAATGTGGTTCTGTGAGTGATTTTTCTACTTTGAAAATGGACCATGATAATCTTGCTGGGAACTCCTCAGAGCAGGTCTTGAGCATCATAGACACTCTGTGAATGCTGGCTGGGGTATCTGTTTTCATACTTCCATATGTCACTGGACCCCTCCTTGTGTGTCTACTCCAATGCTACTCTCTGGCCACCTGCCTCTGTTCTTCAACCTGTCCCTTGTCATGCTTCTCTATGACATGACTTCCTATTCTGTCTCCCTTACTTTCTATCTTGGGGTTTGGCTCGTACATACTTGTGAATCATCTTTATTCTTCTATTCATGTATGGAACCCAGACCAAACTTTAAATCCTACAGGAGTTCCTAAAGTGAGACTTAGATGTGATTTTTCCACATCATTAAATCAGTTGAAGTTGATATGTTCTCCCATAAGCTGAATCAAAACTGCAATTTTTTTTTAATTCAGAAACATCAAAACTCCTAAAACAGGGAGAGGGCCTCAAGCTTATATTGTAGGAAATGCAAATGCTTTGTAATCAACTGTTTGGCTCTTTAGTAATTGCTTTGTAATTGTAGATAGTATTGGAGCTGCTCATTACCTCTTCTGATTTTGCTTAGATGCTCCAAGTGGGCAGGAATCCTAGCCATCTTGTTTTTACTATTAAAGTCCCAGCACATTGCAAACTTCGTGACATGAGTGAATAAGTAAATAAATGAATGAATCTATAAGTCAGACCAGTTATTCATGTCTAATATAGTTGTTATAAGGATAAAATAAAATATTGCCATAAAAACATTAGCCAAGTTCTTGTTGCAAGGTGAATGTGCAAAAATGCTAATCCCCTCCTTTCCCACTCACGAGATGAATGCAGACATAATGTGGAGCACATTCTATTTTCAGGCTACAAAAATGCACTGGTCTTTGGTGTGATTGTTTAGGTAATTTTATAACGTCTTAAATGAGCAAAAGTATTTGCTAAACGCAGGCATAAGACAATTGATCTACTGCTCACAAAGAATCTAAAATCAAAATTGCTTTTAGCAGCAAATCATGTGTATCAAGAGGGTTGTAAAACGTGAATTCCTTCTGAACCGAGTCCATTTTTTAGAGCATCTAGAAGGTTCTCCAACTTCAAGGTGACCCCTGTGTTCCTTATTACCACAGGCTGTTTTATGGATCTGGCAGGCTTTTCCAGAAATGAAAGGTGAGAACTCCAGTTGGCAACTTTGGAAAGACATCGCTTGGTTCTGAGACTTTCAGCATATCTTGTGTGTGGGTTTTGAAGTACAGTCTGTAAGGACTTCATAGGTATTTTACCCACACCAAGGTTCCAGGGCCAAATGGGTTGGGGAAATCCTAAGCTGGCCAAAGTAAGCGATAGTTTCTTATGTTGATACCTCTCTGGGGCTTCACCATGGCAACGTGCATTGTTTAGCAGAAGCCCTATGCACAGCGCAGCTCTAGCTGTGTCCACCTTCTGGAAAACTGATCCCATGTGGTCACTAACAATTGAGTGTCACAGAGATTAGAGGTCTCAAAGCAGCAAGAGAAGCAGAGAATAATGTGCAACTCTCTCCCTTAAGCATCAAGGTGGGATACAAGACCCTTCCTCACTCCAGTATGTTAAGAAGAGCTTACACACAAGCACACACGCACAAGGGCTAAGCAAGGAATGGAGAAAGTGGCCTAGTGCTAACATCCCTGGGAGATGTTGGCAGTTTATTGAAAAACCAGAAGATGGGCAACAAGGGTTTGAGAAATAAAGACATGCCCTAAAATGTTGACTTTGGCAGATTTCCCCTTGCCTGTCACTCCATTTAAGAATTTGAAATTGTAGCCGTAGATAAGTATCTTTGCTTCCATCAGGGAGAAGCACTGTGTAGGTGTTAAAAGCTGCAGTTATCACTGAAGGTTCTTGCTGTCGTCTTTCCCTCCTAGGCTAAGCACTTTCATCCTTTCCTTCATTCCCACGCAAAGTTCCCTCCACCAAGATGGCAGGTGTTTTTAACATGTCACTTGACAAAACATGTTTTGTTGAATTGTCTGTTGACCGAAGAACCAGGAGAAATTTGGGAACAAAATCTCTTTTGGATGAGCATGAACAAACAGGATTCTGCCACTGGCCAGGGGAAATGCCAAAGCCAGATGATGTGTATTCACAGCAGCGTAACTTACGGAGCACAAGGTCTGTGCTGTGTGTTCGCAGCCCAGCAACACAGTCACACGTTCAGTGTTGGTTTCCTGATAACTCAGTGCACTTGGCCCTGCTGGACATTACAACAGCCAATTAATTGGGGGTTTCATTTTGAAATACTTGGTGAGGCGTGCAAACAGCATCATGGCACTTTTCACTTTTGTGCCTCGATGCAAGTATTTGGGGTTCTTTGGTATGTGGTAGACTTTAAGGGCTCCGTAACTATTTGTTGAATGTTAACTGAAAGTAAACTTTAGCCAGGAGCAGTGTCGCATGCCTGTAATCCCAGAGGCTTGGAGGCAGAAGTAAGAGGATCACAAGTTTGAGACCAGAGGCAGTCTGCGTAATTTGGCGAGACCCTCTCTCAAAAAGAAAAGTTAAAAAAAAAAGATGGATGTGCAGCTCCGTGGTACAGCACTTGCAAATCATGCAAGTGCAAGACCCTGGGTTTAACCCCCAGTACTGCAAAGAAAAGAAAAAAAAAAGAAAGTAAACTTTGACTAGCAAGCATCTCCATATCCATCCATCTAAGTTGTTGTTATTGTTGTTGTTAGGTGCTGTTGAGTCGGTGTCCGACTCATAGCAACCCTCATAGGGTTTTCAATGGCTGACTGTTTTGGGATTGCCTTGGGAGTGGATTGCCAGGTCCTTCTAAGTTAGCAGCTATTAATATCAATAATTAGCGTAATTCCCTCAAGTGAAGCACATAGTCAGCAATATCACACAGCTCTGCTATTTACTGTTTCTTGGTGAACTGGTCAGTAGGTGAAGTTCAATTCTCTACTGCCATTCACACACTTGAAACTGTCCTTTCCAGAGTTTATACCTCTTACAGAGTTTCATCTAAGGTCCCAATATCATTCCAATTATGACACTATTAACCTTGGTCTTACTGTTCCTATTTACTACTGAAAATCTGCCAGAAATACAACTATAGATACTGTATTTGAGCATTTTGCAGGTATATTCTTTTTTACTGAGGTGAAATTCATATAAAGTTAACCCCATAAAAGTATACAATTTAATGGCTCTCCCTGTTTTAGGTATTTCATACAAATGGACCATACAATATGCAACCTTGCATATCCAGCTGTTTGTAGTACAATGTTTTTGAGGTTCACTCATATGTCAGCACTTCATTCCTTTTTGTGACCAAGTTGTTGTTGTTGTTGTTAGGTGCCATCGAGTCGGTATCCGACTCACAGTGACCCTCTGTACAACAGGGGAAACACTATTGTCAGTGCTTCTCTGCCATTCATAGGGTTTTCAATGGCAGACTGATTTTTGGGAGGGGGTTGCCAAGTCCTTCTCCCAATCCTACAGCTGATGTTCCCAGGCGGTCTCCCATCCAGGTACTAACCAGGCCCGACCCTGCTTAGCTTCCAAGATCTGATGGGATCTGATGCCACAGGGCTACAGCTGGAGGCTGTGGCCAAGTAGTATTCCATTATATGAATAGATCCATGGGTGTAATTTTTATAACCAAGATATAGTATCTTTTTAAAATCTAAAGCTTTAAGAACCATACTCAAGTGTGGATATAACCTTTGGGGACACTGGGCTGAAATCTTTCTAGATGAAATGTGAGCATGCAGACCTGAACTTCTCCTGGCTGCTGACTACTAGTTCTGCAGCCTTGGGGAAATGAGCGTCAGTGCTATTTATTAGAAAACAAAGAACTAAATTTAGAGACAAATTGTTTCCAAGTTGTTTCTTTACAGAAAAATTCCCAGTGTCCTAATGTTTATGAGACTGAGCAAAACACCAAACTCAACAAGAGTCCAGCATCATTTGCTATACTCAGAAGTACTATATTTCCGGCCACAAGTGTGTTCATTTCAAGAAAATCTGTTGCATTTTTGAATCAGTCAAAATGTTCTATTAAGAACTGAACTTTCCAAGTCAACTTGAGAGCACATGGAATGAGACTGATACATATGAATACCTTGCTTTCTAGCTTATACATGGGACCTCTGACCAGGAAGCCTCAGTGAGGAAGAGAAACAGTGCATCTACCAGGGGAATTGGGGAGAAAGCTCATGAATATTTTCCATGGCATCTGCTGGGAATATGGTACAGAAAATTGACTACAAGAGAAATGAAAAGGAGCCAGACAAAAACTCTTTTTTAATGTTTATTTTACAGAGAGGCTAGTAATTGATTAAACTAATCCAATATCTGGAAACATTCTTTTTTAATCTGCACTTTGCCTTTTATGCAGTTTGAAATTTTGGAGACTCCCCTTTGAAGTGGAGCAAGGGCAAGTCTGAAAGGACAAACAGTTTCCCAGACAGATGTGTGAAGAAATGCCCGGAGCTATGCGCTTCTTGCTGGGGTTAGATGTGATGGGGCCAGGCTGTTAAGTACCCAGCAACATGAAATATGAATATCCTTTCACCTTCATGGGGAATTGTTTTCCAGTGGGAAAAGAAAGGGGGAGCCACTCTGCTGCTGTTCCCAATTCCTTTGCCTCTTCTTTTAGCTTGCATGCATTTGATTTGTGTTACTGTGTTGTGCCATCTGGAGATTCTTCTTAGGGCTTACGTGTAAAAAGCGCACTTTTAAAAAAAAAGTATTTCTTTTCCTTTTATTTTTTCCATTCCTACACAGTGATGGTGAAAGCCATTTTGACATTTCTAAAAAAGTTGTTCTGTTTAAATTACAGAGTCTCCATGGCAACTGCATCCTCCCAGGTCCTAATTCCTGAAATCAACCTCAACGACACATTTGACACCTTTGCCTTAGATTTTTCCCGAGAGAAGAAATTGCTAGAGTGTTTGGATTACCTTACAGGTATTGTCTTTTATGTTGTCTTTATTATTCTGTGCGTTCATTGATACAGTCACTTTGCCACCAAATCAGTTATCGCCTAAAAAACAGAGGTCTAGGTTTTTGACTAGGAATGCTATATAATATCTCCATAAACAATTTCTGTGCACTTTTTTAAAAAAACCAAACCAACACAGCCCATGACTAAATTGGAGACAGAAGGAAAAAGAGAATCTTGGTCATTGAAAGCACACCTACTGCCATTTTCCTCACTCTTAACGTGGGCATGCTAAAAATAACAGCTCTGCTGACCATCAAAGAGATATATTTGAGTCAGGCCTGGTGGTGCACAACTGTAACCCCAGCACTCAGGAAACAGTGGAGGAGCATAAGTTTGAGGGCAGCCTGGGCTACATAACAAGGTCAAGTCTAGCCTGAGCTACATAGGGTTGCTTTTGTTGTTAGGTGCCGTCAAATCGGTGTCCAACTCATAGTGAGCCTATATACAACAGGCAAAACACTATTGTCAGTGCTTCTCTGCCATTCATAGGGTTTTCAATGGCTGATTGTTTTTGGGGAGTGGGTTACCCAGTCCTTCTCCTAAGCCTACAGCACCTGGTGTTCCCAGGCAGTCTCCCATCCAAGGACTAACTAGGTCCAACCCTGTTTAGCTTCTGAGATCTGACAGGATCAGACAGTACAGTGGTATGGCTGCAGGCAGCTACATTTGGAGACCCTATCTTTAAAAAGAGAACAAACAAGAGAGCAAATTAGACAGAGAATAAGAGAGTAGGGAGGAGATGATTTCGTGGGTCTTTTTCATTTCATATTAGTAAAACATCTGAATCCCAAAGTACATTGTTGTTGTTGTTGTTGTTGTTGTTAGGTGCCGTCGAGTCGGTATCCGACTCACAGCGACCCTCTGTACAACAGGGGAAACACTATTGTCAGTGTTTCTCTGCTGTTCATAGGGTTTTCAATGGCAGATTGATTTTTGGGAGGGGGTTGCCAGGTCCTTCTCCCAAGCCTACAGCTTCTGGTGTTCCCAGGCGGTCTCCCATCTAGGTACTAACCAGGCCCGACCCTGCTTAGCTTCCGAGATCTGACGGGATCGGATGCCACAGGGCTATAGCTGCAGGCCAAAGTACATTAGCAGAGAAAAAATTGGCAGCTAACTAACTGGGTGTCCACTCTGCTCCAGCTTTTTGTATTTGTGACCTTTTATTTTAGTCTTAACAATATTGAACTGAGGTAAAGCATTATATTCCTCATTTTGGAGATGGTGGAGGTCGGCCATGTTGTTGGAAGTCAGACAGTGAGGGAGTGGCAGAATTAGGATTTGGCTCAGGTCTGCATGGACTCCAAAGACCTTTGCTCTTTCTAGTAAAAGACTGAATTTCATCTTTGCAAAAGTCACCCGGGCAATTGTTACAAAAATTACGTTGGAATTACTGGTGCTGTGTTTCAGTCCTATGCTTTCTGGCTGTCTTTTTTGTTGTTTTTGTCAAACTTAGAAAACAACAAGGCAAGGAAAACCTCCAGCCATTCTTAATCCTAGCAGCACATTTAAACTTTACTTTGCTCTTGGCCTCCAAAGCAGGAACTGAGCACATTGTCTGGTAGAAAGAATGCGTACTGTTTAGACAAGCTTATTTGTGTTAGCCAAAGCCACCAGGGACTGTGACTTCAAGAAAGCATGATGTACACAGTGAAGCAATGTGTGTACTGCACTTAGGACACAGAACCTTCCAGCAACCACATCCCTAACTGAGCACGATTCAGTTTCTCAATTCTAAGCCTGTCTGTGCATGTTTGTGGGAGAGTGGGAAGGTGGAGTGAGGGGGGGAACCATCTGTGGCCTTTGTTTTTTATAGTCTGTGGATAGAAAGCAAATAGTTCCATATTCAAGGATCATTGTATCCAGAAGATCAGAGGTTTTTCCTTATGAGGACCTGAGGTGCTATTTTTAGCCTTTCTGCAAACTTCTTATGTTATGTAATTCTCTTTCAAATATATCACTCCTATTAAGGAAGAAAGAAATTGATTCAAAAGGCATTTACAGTAAGGAACCAAACTTGGTTTCAAGTATTTATGAATATAGTACCAGGCTTTCTTTAGCTCTTAATTCTGAGATGTATTTAAACTAAAACCATCCAATAACCATTGAAAACTCTATAGCTAACAGAGAAGCACTGACATAGTGCCAGGCACAGCACAGTTTCGGGAAGTGTTTCATCTGTTGTACATAGGGTTGCTATAAGTTGGATCCAACTCAACGGCACCTAACACCACTACCACCACCATCAAATACAACTTTCCACAATGATAAAAATGTTCTGTATCTGCACTATTCAATATACTAGAATGAGTCGGATACTGACTCGACAGCACCTAACAACAACAACAACAACAACAACAACAGGCATGTGGGACTATTGACATTTTGAAATGTGGCTAGTAAGTTTTTAGATTTTTTTTAACTTGAATTAAATGTAATTAAAATTTCAATAGCCAAGAATAACTCAAAGCTACTATATTGCCAGTGCAGGTCTAGACTTTGTCTGGCTGAGCTGTCTCCCATCACTGTATTCTGTTTAAAAAATATTCTTTTTTCCCGTATAATTTGGTAATGATTTTGATTGCAAGTAACAGAAAATCCAAGTGGCCGTGACTAAACCCCTCAAGGAATGTTAGTATCGCAGAAATTAATCGAGGGTGTACTGTCCAGGGCTAGGCAGTGATTCAGTGCTGAATGACAGACAAAAAGCTCTGCCGGCCATGTTTGTCTTTGTTTATCAGAAAACCAAGTCTTGCTTAAAAGATCCACCTAACAAACTTCCACTTACATCTCCTGGACCAGATCCAGGTTACAAGGTCATTCCCAAGGTCAGAGAAGACTGGAAAATTAAATATTTGCCAGAGCACCTGAGCATGCTGCCCCAAGTCAGTGTCTCATCAACAATAATGTATTCTCCTCATTTCTCAATAACTATTTAATAGCATTTAAAAATGGATGTCCATTTTAATTTCTATAGGAATGGGAAAGTATCGATTAAAATGGAAATTGTGAAAGTAGTCTGCACTGAATTGTAATATGTATGCCATATATCATCCCGATGGCTGTTTATGCCAAACTAAAGGCCATATGGGTACCTGCTATTATGCATTCTGAGCTGTCAACCCCAAATACAAAGTCAGTCCATTTCTAGACATAACATCAGTTCTGGCCATAACATTTGATGCTTGGCTGATACTGCCAAGCCCAAATAGTTTATCAGACATTTATAAGCAGGAAATGAAGTGTTTGTGGAGTATTAGCCCAGCATTCCTTGCGTGGTGTTTGTGACAAAGGCGAGAAAATAACAGTTCTGGTACCGATTCTGTAAGTATTGAAATTGGCAGCGTGCTGTGGTTCTCATTTACAGTAAATTAGGTATTGACTTTTCAGAACAAACCCATTGGGTTTACAATCAAAACAGGGTTAGCCTGCCTGGCTGTGAAAACAAGATTTTTCTTCCCCGTGACATGCCTCTAAGTGGTATGTCAAGTTAATAACCCGTAGAGGTGACATTTCCTTCCTGATTGCAGCTACTGCCATGTGTCCCACAGCTACTTGCCTATTTTGAACTCACATTTTCTTTATGTTTAATCATATATTCCAATGCAGGCAGAACAAAATCTTTCTACAATGGTTGCTGGAGAAATAATGCAGTAAGCTATTTAAATTATGAAAGAATAAGTTTTTTCTTCACTGATCCATGCAGGGGTGATCCCACACCAACAAAGACCACAAGGACCACACAGACAATAATAAGCACATTTTACCACACAGCTGGGCCTCCATGGTATGCATCTCCTGATTGGTGTCGCTGATTCATGCATATCCAAGTCACACCACATGATACTAAATTTTGCATGTGGATACTTCAGGAGACAGATGTACAAATATCTATTTCTGAAAGAACACTTTATGGGTTATGTTGTTGTTGTTGTTAGGTGCCGTCAAGTCGGTATCCGACTCATAGCGACCCTCATAGGGTTTTCAATGGCTGACTGCTTCAGGATTGCCTTGGGAGTGGATTGCCAGGTCCTTCTCCCATTTTTGCGGTGCTGGGAATTGAGCTGGGGACCTCAGAGACTGCAGCGCAGCGCTCTACCCACTGAGCCAAATCCCAGCCCTATGGGTTATGTAGAGCCCTCCTTTCTCAATGCACAACTGAATGCAGTGCCTGCCGCATTGTAGGTGCTCCATAATGTTTGTGAGATTCAGTAGCCCATGAGGAAAGCCAAGTTCATTGACATAATACACCAGACTTACTTCTCATGACTCTTGTCCTGGCAATTTTCTGGTGACACAGCAAAGACTATGAAAACAAAGTTTTAGGCTTACCGTTTCCATAAACTATTACCCTTCTTTAGGTTTGTTTAGGACTCATTAGTTCTAATCAGAACTTAGAGCAGGAAAGAATTCTGCAATGTGTAAGTAAAGATTGCTCTGATTCTGTAGAATGCAAACATGTTTCCCCTTTTGAAGTTCTGTTCTGGTATACAGAAGAGTGGAAAGAAAGGCCTTGGATCAATTCTCTAAACCAGAGGTCGGCAAACTTTGACTGAAATGGGCCAGATGGCAGATGTGTTAGGCTTTGCAAGCCATATGGTTGCAACTACTCAACTTTGCTGTTGCATGAAAGCAGCCACAGACAATTATGTAACTGAGTGAACCTGGCTGTGTTCCAATAAAACTTTATTTACAAAAAACAGGCAGTGGGCCAAATTTGGCCCACAACCATGGTTTGCCAACCCCTGCTCTAAAACATTATTGCCAACACAAAACACTTACTGCGTAGTCTTTTTCTTGCTCACATACTCTTCTCATAAAACCAGTTACTGCAATCAATCTAGTGGAAGTCATTTAAAAATCATTGTTTTGGTAGGATTTAGACTTTTCTGCTCCAGAATATGTTAAAGAAATAAACCAGCAGCCTTCTCCATTGACAGTTAACCAATTGCCAAGAAATCATGGTTTCCTTAGAGAACAAAAATGTATTTCTTAGATATGATTGATTGTTAATCACAGTCTGAATTTAAAATATCACCTATAAATTGATAAATGGGAAGAAAATGGGGCTATGCTCATAAGTTTTTTAACAAGGTATCAAAATATCTCATGCAATGGGATAATAAATATTGGTATTTTTCCAATTGAATACCTAAATATAAAAATATATGACACCATGTCGATCAGGGGCTGGCAAACTTTGGGCCACAGGCTAAATCTGGCTCTCTGCCTCTTTTTGTAAATAAAGTTTTATTGGAATCTGGCCATACCCATTTGTGTACAGATTGTCTACAGCTGGTCTCATGCCACAATGGCAGAGTTGAGTAGTTGCAACAGCAACTATCTGGCCTACAAAGCCTAAAGTGTCTACCATCCAGCCTCTTACTGGAAAAGTTTGCCAACAGTCTGAAGTTAATGAAATTACAAAAGTACATCATGTTTACTTTTTGTTTAACATGTTTTCCTTCATGCACAAGAGACTATTGTTTGTTTAATCAACTATGCATATTCTCATAATAAAGTGAGATAAGACATGCCTTGTGAAAAATAAAAGCAAGCACCAGCCAACAAAAAATTTTTTTCATTGAGGCTGCCAGCTCTAGGATGGTAGTCCTGATAGACCTATTTAGAAAAGCTTGCTCTCTGAAATGGCATCCCCGTGGTGTCTGGTGTTCCACTGATAAGTATTCTTGATGCCCACAGCTCCCAACCCTCCCACAATTCGAGAAGAACTCTGCACAGCTTCATATGACACCATCACTGTCCACTGGACCTCTGATGATGAATTCAGTGTGGTCTCCTACGAGCTGCAGTACACCATATTCACTGGACAAGCCAATGTCGTTAGTGAGTATCTCATGGCCTGTTTACTCCTCAGTTCGGCAGCTGTCTGCAGATAAGTTACATGTCTTCAATTTATAATCAAAGGAAGAAAAGGAAGGAAAACAAGCACAATATTTATTGGCTTGTCCCTCCTGACCTAGAAAGTGATAGCACTCACTTATACTCCACTAGTAAAAGTAGATGGTCATACATCGATGAAAATTAATGACCTCTTGCAAACCACGTGGATGGATCTCACAAACATATCGTTAAAGGAAAGAAGCAGGAAACAAAGGAATATATGCAGTGTGAATTCATTTATTGATTCATAACTTAAAGATCAAAATATACTCTTCTGCGTAAAGATGCGTTCATAGGTGTGAAAACTGTAAATACTAATCAGAATGATTAGTAACCACCTCCTGAATGAATAAAGGGAAAGATGGCATCACCGGGAAGAAATATGCACGGTTTCAGGCCAGTTTCTGGGTGGTTGTTACATGCTTTAATCGTTATACCATACATTTAGTTTTATGTACTTTTCGGCCTGTGATTTCACAATTTTCACAGAAGGAAAAGATTTGATATAATGAATCACCAAAGAACACTAAATATGTGGTCCCTTTTAGAGGTCATCTGGGGCCATCCCTTCAAAGGTAGTAACAGGTGCCACCTGGGAAGATGTTCTGGGCTTACCTGAAATGCAGAGGGCCCCTCTCTCGCTGAGGCCTGTTTGACATTTGGCATCATGGACAGCTTGGTGATTTCAAATAGAAGCAGCCAGCCAGAGAGAGAATGATAGGGGAAGCACGCCTCTGCACCCCACGGAGTTACTTAAATTAATTGAGCAAATGGCAAAGACCCCGAAGAATTGGCTTTTCAGGGGAGCGAGTTTGAAACTTCTTCAGCAAATTAAAACAGAATCTGTCAAAGTAGAATAGAATAGAATAGCAGTCACTTTTCAACAAAGAGATGTTTTGAATAAACCCATATCAACTTACTGTGCTTTTATTATATAAACTTTTTCTCTCTTAACTACACTGTTCTTTGTTAGCACAAGTAGTTCTGAGGTGTGTGGTACTTTAAATAGAAATTTGGTTTAGGATTAATTAAAAGAGTGATACAGAAAGACACCAGCTTCTAAGTGACTAAAATGTAAATGACCCATATCAACCAGTGACTCCCCTTTCCTCCCTTGTAGCCACTTTTCCCAGCATCCTTTCCCCAACCCTCTCACTTTCCTCCCCCTAGTTGGTTGCATTGGAAGCTTTAATTAAAATCTTTCCCTTTTCCAAGTATCTTTAATTTCTCACTGGAAGAGAGAAAGCCACAAAATACTGTGTCAAGAACAGCTTTGGCAAACTGCCGAGTAGGTAGCAAATAGAGGACAGTAGTGGTGGGTGAGACAAGAAGGTCTTAGGAGAAGTTGTGGGTAAATTAAGTCTTGAAAGAGAGTGGCCACATAGCAGCCAGTGAAGGCAGCTGGCACCCTAAGCAGCCCTGGAGAGACACAAAGTGTCAGTACATACTGGGAGATCTTACCTAACTAAGCTGGCTGGGGGGTTCAGTGCAGAAGTGGAGACGGTGAAAATGAAGAGCAAGAACTAGAACCGCCACTCTAACACATATCAATCTACCTTCAGAAGGCACATGTTCTCTGGCATCAGCGCCTCAATCCCAACTCGCAGACGACAGCTAGATCACAGAGGGCCACCCAGGCCACACATGTTTGCCTCCTACCCTAGGGGCCTGGAACCCTGCAAGACATTTGTGTGCTCAGTTGTATAGTACAAAGCAGACTCGGGAGCACTGGAAAGGGTGGACTGGAACAGGGCAGGGCTGGAGGCAGAGATACCAGGAAGGACACTCCTAGGAATTAATACCCTGAGGCAGGAATAGCCAGGCCTTGCAAATAGTGCTCACTGCAGAGAGGAAAAGGAGAAGATGCTTCCAGAAAGACTTTTCTGCCTCTGTCCCAGTTTGCCAGGTAGCACTATCATTGTCCTCAGATATTCTAAGCGCTTTGGGGGGCAAATCTAAGAAGCCCTGCTATGGCAGTGGTTCAGTGTCATTTCACTCCCTTTCCCAGATTTTGAATTCTTCTGATATCATTCTTCATCTCTAGTTGAATATGCCCGACTACAACTTGTGAAGAAATTCTAATTCTCTAAAGTCTCTGTGTTGCCTGCTGCTGTAGCCATGTGGCATGCAATCCCATCAGATCTCAGAAACTAAGCAGGGTTGGGCCTGGTTAGTACTTGGATGGGAGACCACCTGGGAATACCAGGTGCTGTAGGCTTGGGAGATGGACCCAGCAACCCACTCCCAAAAATCAGTCTGCCATTGAAAACCCTATGAACAGCAGAGAAGCACTGACAATAGTGTTTTCTCTGTTGTACGCAGGGTCTCTATGAGTGGGATACCGACTCGACAGCACCTAACAACAACAAAGTCTCTGTGTATCTGTCCATGCCATGCACAGTTCTTTACCTTGTTTTTTTCACTAAATATTACATCTGAGAGATCATTACCTCATTTCTTCTTGTGGCAGTATAGTGTCCTATTGTAAAGATGTGCCCTGATTTATTTATCCCATCTTGTAGTGATACATATTTAGCTTCTTTCTAATCTTTTGCCCTTATAAACATTGCCTGAATGAATGTCCTTGAATATTTCTCCTGTCATGCATGGGGAATTATATCTGTAATATAATTTCCTGAGGTGCAATTGATAGGAAAAGATTATTTGCATTTTAATTTTGGTTGACATTGCCAAATTGCCCTTCAGAGAGGTGACATGTGACTTTCATTTTTTTTCTTTTCTTTCATTTTCTTTTTTCTTCTTTCTTTCTTTTTTTTTTTTTTCAGTACTAAGGGGAGTTGAACCCAGAGCCTCACACATGCTATGCAAGTGTCTACCACTGAGCTGCACTCCCAGCCCCTTTTTAAACTTTTTTTACTTAGAAACAGAGTCTCACCAAATTGTACAAGCTGCCTCTGGCCTCAAAGTCATGATCTTCCTGTCCCAGCTTCCTGAGTTGCTGGGATTATAGGCCTGCACCATGGCGCCCGGCTGACATCTGATTTTTAAAATGCATGTTACCAGCTGCATGTGCTTATATTTCAGTGATTTAGGACATATGTATCATAAACTCAACATGAAAAAGCTGTTTGAAAGCAAGGTAAACTTATGCCATCTACTTAATGTCCTAATACATCCGAGGTGTAACTTAACCAATACAGAGACCATAACTCACTCCTCTCTCTGCACTCTGCTGTGCAGTATGGAAGGAAAACTGCAACCAACGGAAGTACAATTAATTTTCTTTTGTCTTCACCTTAGGACTTCCTTCCTCAATGTAGAGTGATGAAAAGTACCTAGGGTATTAGGTAAACCAAGCCGGAGATTGTGTCAAACTTAAAAAAGGTGAAATTCACAAGATGGCAAAAGCACATATACTGTTGAGAAGTGAAAAGTACAACAAGAAAATGAAAACATTTGGAGTCATTTTCTACCCAAAGGGTAGTTCTTGGCCCATGTGAAGAATGTTATACTTCTCCGAAATCATTTCTGCTTGATTTAGGAAGGGCGATGCCCATTTTCTGTTGCCATGAAAATAATTTCTCAAAACTTAGCAGCTGAAAACCCCACCATTTCTGGTTTTGGTTTCCATGGGTCAGGATTCTGGGCACAGCTGAGCTGTACTCTCTTCTCAGCGGTTCACAAGGCTGTTGCCTGTGCTGCATTTTCATCTACAGGCTCAACTAAGGAAGAATCCATTCTCTTGCTCTCAGTTCATTGGTACAATTTGTTCCATTGTGATTGTGGGATTCATGGCAGTTTACTTCTTCATAGCTAGCAGGGGAGGGTAAAGGGTGAGGGGAGGAGAGAGAAAGAGAGACAGACAGAAACACTGCTACTTCAAGTCTCTCACCTTTAAGTCTGCCTGTGAAGGGATCCCTTGATTGGGTCAGACCCACCCATAATATTCTCCCTTTTGATTCACTCAAAGCCAACTGATTAGGGGTGCTAATTACACCTGCAAACTCCCTTCCCCTTCCCCTTTGCCATATTATGTAATATAATCACAGGAGGGAGAAGTGAGAGACATTTGTCCTTTGCTGTATTCCATTGGTTAGAAGTGAGCCATAGGTCTCGCCTACACCCAAGGGGAGAGGAGGACACAAAGAGTCCCACAAAGAGGGGGAATCCTAAGGGCCAGTCTGCCGCATGTCCCACCACAGATGTCTCCACCCCTCCTGAAATGGCTTCATTCAGATCCTTGTGGGCGCCTGGGGAGTACATATGGACTCTGCCTAGACTGACAGGCCCTGTGTCCTTTGGCTTTGACTGAATAGCCAAGCACTGCAGGACCTAAGTAGACTGTAACACTAATGTGTATTGCTCATGGGTCAAGAGGCAGCTGGGAGTCAAGTAGGAGGCCCCGCTGGTCTTGGCCTTCTCGCTGCAGTCTCTCTCAGCCTCCTACAAGCCAGCTCCATCTGCTCCCCTAGCCACTGCACAGTGAAGGGGTGAGGGCAGGCTCCACTGAACATGTGTTTCAAGTCCCCATCCTTCATGTTAGGTGATGTGCCGTCCTCCAAAGCAAACCCCATTGGTAAGCCTGGAGTGAGAATAAGAGGCCCGGCAAAGCTGCGGGCAGAGGGCAGGATGCAGCTGAGGAAGGGACTGGGGCTAGCGGGCAGTCACCTTGAGAATCCTAACTTGATAGCAGCACTGTACATCATCCCCAGAATGAAAGAAAGGTACTTGTGCTGGAAACTTAGGATTTCTCAGTGGGCGATGGTATGACCGAATTAACTTCAATGATACCCACACAAAACAGACAACTCCCAAAGGCTGGGCCTGAAGAAACACAGCAGGAGCGAATCCACTGAGTAGCATGAGCTCAGAAGTTTATGTTGAGTGAGTCCAGAGAAGGGATTATGTTCCTACAAACCAGTTACCACAAGAAAGTAAACGCAAATGACTTCTTTAGGACTATGGACCAACCTTATTTATGCACAGATACCAAAAAATGTCCATTCACCAAAGATAGCTGGAAAATAATAAGGCTGCCAGTGCTGATCAAACTGGGCCAGTCTCATAGGATTGTTTGTCTCTTTGTGCCCATGAAACAAGAATAGGGATGTTCTGATGCCTACAGGGTCAATTTGTAACAACGAAAGAATAAATTCAGCTAAAAAGCTGAGGTGCACACATTTTAAAATTGTCTTCTTCTTAACCATTGTATACGTGGGTAGTGGCAGAGAAACCAAATTCAAATTCCAACTTTAACCCTCACTAGCTCTGCAACCTTTGGCAAATTAACATCTTCTGCATCTGTTTCCTCATCTGTAAGAAGGAATGATGTTCTAATTTCCCATGGTTGAGATAATAAAAAGTAGATGCCTCAGCTCTGTATTTGCCACAGTGGTAGCATATAGGTATGCAAAGTTATTATCCTACAGAAAGTTTAGACTATACTCACCCATCATTGCCTTTTAAAAGGAAGGCTGATATTTTATGTCATCTGATAAAGGTCGGTTGTACAATTTGCCAGGATATCTACATGATAGCTTTTCACACAAGTGCCATGAGAAACGCTTTCCTTGAATGTTTGTCTATCCGTCCCATCATTTGGAGGAATATCCTTTGCAGTGTAGTGAATGACAAGATCTAAGGGTAAAAACCCTACAGAAATTGAGAAGATATGTTCAAAACCTGCCTGGGGCTCTTGATGCCACTATGAAATCTTTTACTCTCTCTAGGTTGTGGTTCTTTCACTTATCATAATAAATTGTACTTAATTGTCATCAAGTAGCTTTAATGAGGGATAATTAGGTATTATCTATGAAGTTTTTTAATTGAATAAAGGTTCTCATTGGTGTACATATCCTTATATTTATTTATATTAATAACATCACTTTTTATTTTTCATTTTTATTGATAGAATTATATGATTGCAGATGTTAATGAATTGCTTATTAACACCTAGATGTGTGTTTAATTTTATGGCGTTTTTCATGTTTTTTTCCAGGACTACTTTTTATACTTCATTTAACATCTTAAATTGGGACCTTTTCCGAGCAGGTTATTTTTATTATTAGCAAAAACCAGAAGCCACATTTCTTCAAGCCACCATTGCAGAGTAGTTACACATATTTATTTTAGTCATTTGGAAAACATTCATGAAGGTTATTAAGCACATACTATTTTTATAGAGAAAAAGGAAAAGGATATTCACTTCTGTCATCTGCTATAACAGACAAAGGATGGTAGAAGCCAGTGTGCAGCCTCTCTGAAGGGCATCCACGTTGTATGATGTTTTATACATAATGTTTTGCGGCAAGATGACTGTTACCATACAAGCCTTGCTCTGAAATCCCAAATGTAATTAAGATCTTATAATGAGCCTCATTATGTAGGGAAATGCTTCTGACCCATTGTGAACGAAAAAAAAATGTACAAAATTGAAAAACTCAATTAGGCTTCATTATGGACTAATTATCTTCCAAGATCCATTGTTGTTTTAATATTTCAAGCTGAGTTAGAGTCGGTTAACGCTGATACTTCCCTCAACTAGTTTGGAACAAAGTGATGTTTTAGTCAAGATAGATGTGTGGCTGAAATCTGGTTACCAGTCTTAGCACAGTGGGATGTCAAGGCAGAGAAGTCTAACTTGAGCAAAGTTGGTACTGTGCGCCATATGCCAGAAGCTAGGTGGTGCTGGCGTCAGACCAACACTAGCAAGGCAATAATGGTGCACTCTAAGTCACCCCATTTAAATCTCTGCCCAAAAGAGAATGATCAGTGTTGTTTTCTTGGCATTTTTAATCAACTCCTCAATTATTATCCTGGCAATAATAATAGCATACTATAGTATTATTACACTATAAAGGTAAACCCAAACAATAATAATTGTTAGTATTCGTGAAAGTAGATTGCCCAGCGTAAAGCTATCCAATAAAATTTTACTACTCCATAAACATTTTGTTCTTTTAATATTCAAGGGAAAAATTAGTGGCCTCTTCAATATAATCAGGATAGTCAGAGTCCCTTTTCTGTTTAGTAAAGGTTTCTGAAACATTAAATCTTTGTTGAGTTAAGATTTGGGATTGTAGGCCAAGATGCAGTTTGCAGCAATTTCAGACATCTGCTTTATGATGTTGCTGAAAGCATTCCCCCACCACATGAAACCCAGCTTTCGAGTTGTACAGTGATTGAAAGTTTATTGGAACATTTTTACATTTGCCTTCTTTGACCACAATAGTGATTTTATTGTAACATATGCAATTAAACAGGAACAGTGTAAAAGCAGTGAAATTGATAGGATTCTCATTTGAACCTACTGAATGCTGTTATTGTTTTCATTCATGCCTGACTGCTGTTGACAAAGATCTAGGACTATCTGTGAATTATTCTAGGTAATAGAAAAGCTATTTTTTGTTTTATTACTATTGTAAGAATATTATTAAACATCTAAAGTGAACTATGGGCTTTGGGGGGCCCAGAGCTCGGAGTTCAAAGTGACCCTTCTTCAGGTGGATCAAAATCTAATATTCGGCCATGGCAGTCTCCAGACATACAGAATTTATTACAGCTACATTCAAGGAAAAGGTGAAATGAGAAAGGATGAAAGGGAATGGACAGTAGGGAGATCCCCACGTGGCTATACTATGTGTGGATGTTTCCTGGGACTTACACAAGTGAGACTTGGAAGGAGATCACAGGGCTAAGAGGTACTGAAAAGTGAGAGAGGAGTGGGTGGTGACTCTGGTTGCTCTACTGAGTCTCCAAACACATTCTCACACAACGCTTCCATGAGAATCAAGTCCTTCCCATGTCTTCTGCTTGTTTTTTTCAAATCTGGAAGTGCTCTGGTGAAAATGTTCACAGGTAGAAATGAAAAAGAAGTGACAGAAAATTCACAAGGCTAAATGGATGGATATATATAAAGATTCACTACAGTGTACCAGAAAATACTATGCACTCAAGATACAAATCATATGAGGTGAATTTTCACAGGCAATGTAAGAAAGGGTTCTTTTCATTTGTGAAAATAACCAAGAATAACTTTTAACTCAAAATTTGGAGAAAGCATTTAGTACGATGCAAAGACACACTTTAAGGAGCATGTGGCTATCTTGCAATGCTATGCAAATATTTGTGGTTCAATAGATATACGTGCATTTCTGAATTTCTTTTTGCGGAAAGGTTTTATGAGATTCTCAAAAGGGTGAGACAAAAAAAGATGAAGGGACTCTTTCTTGAGAGTCTGGTGAGGTATATAAGTTGCCTCAAGATCAAAGGAACTAACCCTTTGACTTGCAAATGAACCAAACTGGAAGGAGAGGGAGGTGAATGTGGGGCCCTTCAGGAGGTCAAGGGGCCCAGCCCTCTCCCAGGGATAAGTGAAGGAAATGCAACAGGGAAAGGAAATTTCATGACAGCCTTACTCACCAGAGGGCCTGAGAAAGGCTCTATTGGAGTGGAGATTGATGAGTAGGGAGAGAAGAGAAGAGAGCTGGGCCTGATACCAAAACAGCATCAGCCAGCTGCAAAACAAAATGAGCTTCTTTTTTCCTCCATCTTCTTCCAAGCATCATAAATCCTCAGCCTGCTCCTCAGCCCACATCCTGCAGAATGTAGCCAGAGGAACTGTCCCACTCCTCTCTGGAACTGGCCATCCCAGAGATGCAGCTGCCCAAAACTCCCTGTGGATACGCTCCCAAGACCTGCACTGGGCTCCAAGCTGTCTGTAGGTGCTGCTGCTCCAGGGTTCCCTTGGGAATATGGCTCCAGACTCCATACTAACACAGGATCACAAACTGACCCGTTGATCGTTTTTGTAGCTGTACCACTGGAGGTTGGTTGGAGTTGGCTGACCCCTGCTGGGCTTGCTCCTGTATTGGCCTGGTGGTAGGGCAGTTCCCCTTGTCTCATCTGTTAAGATGAGCAGACTGTCCCAAAAATGTCCCTCAAACCCTCAAGGCCTCGTAATGCCTACTAGTGCAGCTAACACGTGTCATTTTGGGTTTTTCCTATTGGCGAAAGCAAATTGCATGACCAGTTCCAAAGCTATATGACATGGAATATGTCCCACTTCTCTAGGGTGAACAATTGCAAAATCACTTAGGCTTGGATATAGGGCAGGGGTAAGAATTGGGTGAACTACATCGGTGTTAGTGAAGTCAGCTTTCTGGTACATGACTCAGGTCTCCTCAGCATCTGTGAGTCTCAGAATTGATGAGATCCAAAATGTAATGACCACCATAGTGCACACAGGGGTGAGGGTGGAGTAGGAAGAATTAGTGGTTGCTTTGGTTTCATCCTCAGTGCACCTGATAACACATCGTGCTCATTGTCAGTGCTAAGATCCCAGAAAGAACCCCCTTTGCTGCTCCTATTCCCTTCGACCAGAAGCTGCAATATAAGAACTGTAAGTGGCTCATCCATCTAGAGCCAAAATAAGAACATATAATGCACCTTGACCTCCCACTATAGATAAGACACTGTTGTTGTTGTTGTTGTTAGGTGCCATGGAGTCGGTTTCTGACTCAGTGCTTCTCTGCTGTTCATAGGGTTTTCAATGGTTGATTGATTTTTGGGAGTGGGTTGCTGGGTCCTTCTCCCAAGCCTACAGCACCTGGTGTTCCCAGGCAGTCTACCATCCAAGAATTAACCAGGCCCGACCCTACTTAGCTTCAGAGATCTGACAGTATCGGATGCCACAGGGCTACGGCTGCAGGCTCATAAGACACTGAGCACTCCTTTATTAGTTGTCCCTGATAAAAAGTAACAAAACACTCCTCTGATCAACTCTGATAGTTCAAATAACCTAAAATTCTGTAAACGTTGCCCATGCTTGCACCTGTCTGGTTGGCTTTACAGGTCTGTGTAACTCGGCCGATAGCTGGATGATTGTGCCCAACATCAAGCAGAACCACTACACAGTACATGGTCTGCAAAGTGGCACCAAGTACATCTTCATGGTCAAGGCCATCAACCAGGCGGGCAGCCGCAGCAGCGAGCCTGGGAAGTTGAAGACAAACAGTAAGTGCTGTGAACTCAGCAGAACTGTCATCTCGCGTTTCCTCACTTTCAGCTGACTCGATTCCCCTTTCTTTTCCTTTTCTCTGTCTCAGGCATCACTGGCAGCCTCAAAGAGTATTGGAATTTGCATCAGCTACCTCTGCATTCCAAAACTGACTCTATGCCTTCAAGGCCACGAGGCCATTACCCTTCGCACCTCAATCTTTTTTCACTTTTTAAGTAAATAATCCTGAAGGAGTTCTTGTGAGAAATAGAATACGCATATAGAAAGCTTGACACAGGGCCTCTATAGATGGTTGGTAGTACTGTTTGCCATAGCAGAAAAGCAAATTCATAAGCTCTTTTTACAGAAATTCTTCATTTTATTCCAAATGTCTGTATGGATCTGTGGCTCTCCAGTTGACGCAATTTCCGCCCCGCCCCCCAACCCTCCGCCAAGCCAGGAGACATTTTTGGTTGTCACAACAGGTGAAGGTACTGCTGACATCAAACAACTAGAAGCCAAGTTTGCTGGGAAACGTCCCATGGTACACAGGACAGCTCCCACCACAAAGAATGATCTGACCTATACTTGTACCTCATGATACTGTCATCTCCCCATTTCTGTCTCTGTCTACATGTGTTTTGTTTTAGCCTCTCTTCTTTCTTTGCATCTTTTTGACCTGGAAATATTATGTTGTGTGACACAGTGTTTCTTTGCATAAGACCTCCCAGGAGAAAGTAAATCAGAGTATGTCAATATGGCGCCATGTTGCGGAGTTGTCAGACAGCCAACAGGAACGATTAACTGCTTTTCAAGAGGAACCCTCATTGAGCCATATCCTTGATTTCCCAGTGCATTGTAGAACATGTATTGTCTTTTAGAGGAACACGAAGGGGATATAACAAGAGAATTGGAGTAAGGAGAAGGCTGAGGCTCTGCCACATGGTACCCATGTGGCTGTGTGACTAGTTTCTTTATATTTTTTCAATAACCCCTTTTATATTTTAGAGTAATTGTAGTCAGAAAATCTGTAGATGTTACCCGGAGTTCTGTATACCCTTCACCCACCTTCCTCTAATATTGACATCTTATATAATCTGTATATATTTGTCACAACTAAATAATTAATGTTAGTCTGTTTCTCTTACCTAAACTCCAGACCTCACTCAGATTTTCCCATCATTGGCTCTAATGTTCTTTTCTTGTCCCAGGATCCAATCTAAGATCTCACATTGCATTTAGTGATTCTCTACTTTTTTTTTATTTTTTTATTTTTTTGCGGTACTGGGGGTTGAACCCAGGGCCTCGCGCCTGCATGCTCTGCAAGTGCTGGACCACTGAGCTGCACCTCAGCCCATTTTTTTTTTACTTTTTGAGACAGGGTCTCGCTAAGTTACGCAGACTGCCTCTGGTCTCGAACTTGCGATCCCCCCGCCTCCGCCTCCCGAGCCACTGGGATTACAGGCGTGCGCCACCACGCCCGGCCTTGTTTCTCTACTTTTCAAATGGGAATTTTTAGCTTCACTTATAAACTATCACCACAACACACTCAAAACAATTCTGAGAATTTAAGAAAGTATAACACATCAAGCTTCTTTGTAACCATACAGCACATGGTACATACTTATACACATTCAGAACAACAGTTTTCAATTTGCATTTGAACATATATTCAGTCCTTCACAAGCTATGTTTGAGCACCTAGTATGTTTGAGATGCTGTGAGAGGTGCTAAGGCTACTATGACCGTCTTCAAAACCTTAAGATGTGTTTCTCTCAAGATGTTTGTAGACCACTGGGGAATAGAGTATGTCAACCCTTAGTTACCATTCAGTTTGTGAAGTCTGTGGTAGGAGTAACCATAAATGTGCTGGATTTACAAGGGGGCACCCCTGCACAGCCTTTGGGGTTTTTCAAGTTGGAAAAAGATTAGGAGATGTGAGAAGCATACAGTGTTCCATGCAGAGGGAACAGCATATACAAAGGCCCAGAGACAAGGAGATTATGTTTATGGAACAGAAATTTGACCAGTGTGGTAAAAGTGTGGCTTAGGTTGGGAGGATGGATGAGCTAGAAACTATTATGAAGCTGGATGTGGTGGTGCATGCCTGTAATCGAGCATTTGGGAAGCTGAGGCAGGAGGATTGAGAGTTCCAGAGCAGCCTTGGATGGATAGAAAGACCTTGTCTCAAAGAGAGAGGGGGAAAGAAGAAAGAAGGAAGAAGGAAGAAGAAGGAAGAAGAAGGAAGAAGGAAGAAGGAAGAAGAAGAAGAAGAAGAAGAAGAAGAAGAAGAAGAAGAGGAAGACGATGACAATGGCAGAGGAGGAGGAAGAGTGAGGAGGAGGGAGAAGAGGAAGGAGGAGGAGGTGGAAGAGGGCAAGGAGGGCGGGAGGAGAGGAGAGGAGAAGAGAAGAGAAGAGGGAAAAGAAGAAAGAATAGAAAAGAAAAGAAAGGAAAAGAAAAGAAGAGAAAAGAAAAGAAAACCAGATCATGAAGCCCTCATGGGCTGTGCTAAGGAGTGTTTTTGGAGAACAGTGATTGGTGGATGGTAGGTTGAAGAGTTTAAATATGAGAAATAAAATGAAGATTGGCATCAAATAAAGATCTCTTGCACTACAGTGTGGTGAATAGATTACAAGGAATGAAGAGAAACTGACAGCTGGGCAAAGTATCAAGAGATTATTGCAACAGTTGTCCAAGCAAGAGAGCCATCGCTAGAAAGAGGCCATGCCCTGCACAAATATCCTGATGAACTTGATTCTTTAGTAAAGCAACCATTAATTTCCTTGAAGTAATTTGGCCTCACTGAAGCAAAAGCCTAGCATTTAGGAAGAGCGGGTGGACGTTTTCAGGAAAACACATCTGAGGCACAAGCTGAATTTGTTCACAGAGAACATGGGGCTTGGGCCCCACCAATGCTGGCAGGACCCTGCTGAGAGTTCAAGCCAGGCAAGTAGGACAGTGCAGGCAGTTTCTCACCATTCCAGGCCCAGTCTTTCCTATGGTTACCATATTCTAATGTTCCTCACTAGCAGAAGCACAAGCAGCTCTTGGCCTTCATAAGTGATGAGCACACAATAGAATTTCTTTGTGCTCTACCCATTAGCATCTATTTTCTTTCTTTCTTTCTTTCTTTCTTTTCTTTTCTTTTTTCTTTCTTTTCTTTTTTTATTCTTTTTTTCTTTTTTTGGCAGTACTTGGGGATTAAACCCAGTACCTTGAACATACTTTGCAAGTGCTCTATAACTGGGCTGCACTCCCAGCCCATCTTTTATTTTTATCTTGAGATAGGGTCTCACTAAGTTGTGCAGGAGGTTGGGGTTTAGCTCTGTTGGTAGAGTGCTGCTGTGTGGTCTTTGAGGCTCTGGGTTCAATCCTCAGCACGGCAAAAGAACAGAAGAACATGGCAGCCCACTCCCAAAACAATCCTGAAAACAACCAACCATTGAAAAACCCTACAAGAGTCACTATGAGTCTGACAGGATGACTTAATGGCACCTAACAACAACAACAAGTTGTGCAGGCTGCCTCTGGCCTCGAACTTGTGATCCTCCTGCCTCAGCCTCCCATGTCGCTGGGATTTTAGGTGTGAGCCACTATACCCAGCAAACACCCAGTTACTTTTATTCACATTCTTCTTTCACCTTTCAAAGCTGAAATATTTTAAGAAAAGGTATCTTTTCTACTTCTCTTGTCTTAGTTCATAACTTATCCCTAACAGTTGGTGGCATGGTTATCCCTGAGGACACTTTTATTTTGCATGGCAAGGCAAGATTTAAACTATAGATATAAGCCAATAAGTTTTATAGCCTCTGAGAATACCCACTTCCTGCTCAGCACTTGAGGATTTTCTCAGCTTCCCCTTTTAAGCTTTTCTTTGATATGGACAGAAATCTAAAACAAGGGTCAGCAAGGTATAGCACAAAGGCCAAATCTGGCTGCCTGTCTTTGTAAGTAAAGTTTTAGTGGCATACAGCCATGCCCATTTGTTTATGTGTTATCTATCTGCTTTCTGACTACAATGGCAGAGTTGAATAATCACAAAAGAAACCCCATGGCCAGCATAGTAGCTGAAAATGTTTACTATCTGGCTTTGCAGAAAAAAAAATATGCTGGTCATTGACCTAAAGGAAAGAATTCTTGAGGTGCTGGTGTTAGGTTGGCATCCAAGCAGCAACTGGAAAACCTTTGGCTTACCCACATGTGACAAAACACACCCTACTCCATGATAGCTTTTTCAGCCACGATCCTGTATCTCCACTGTCAGATTTACCAAACTTTCTTATGAGCCTCAGAGCTGCGTATGCACAGAAGGAGCCTGCCAACTGCAACAGTAGCTACAGAGTTTGAATATTATGGTATTCCCATCAAGTTGGAACTTGTTTCCTGCCTTTCAGTGTCTGGTACCCTATGTGGTGTTGAATGACAGACAATAATCCAAAGCAATATTGAATTGTCATAGAAGTGACAGCTATGACAAAATATCCAGGTATGACTCTGCCAAGATTTCTTTAAATGGTTAAATCTTCAAAATACAAGTGTGAATCATGAACTAGAGAGGTCCCTATTTCTTACATATGTGAATAAACTCACAAGGACCATCCTGTTTTGTCCTGATTTTGTGGGCTGAAAATTTTTAGGATTTTATAGTTATTCTAAGCTCTTGAGAGTAGTGCTTTCACTTTTTAACAATCTCAGAATAATGTAGGCCTTCAGAATATTCTACAAGAACTGAAATCCTGATTTTTGTGGTTTCTGGTCCAAAGTCTATTGAGCATGCATGTGTTTTAGGCTTAATTAAACATGGCAATGATTGAAAATAAAGTCTTCATTTTCTTCTACTTTTCGGGACACTCTATGCTAGTATGTACCTGTGTTGGAATACTTAGGTATAGCTCATTTCATGTGTTCTGCTTGACCCTTGCCCATGCTGTTATTAAATAGGTAGCATAACACCACGGGATCCCCATTTTAGGACAAATTAGACTGGAAACTCATGAAGGCATGGGCATGTTCTTATTCATTTGTACTCTGCCTAGCACTGTACACAGATTGTTCCTTCCTAAACTTATTTTCAATATCATGAAAATTGCAAGCAGATTTCTTTAAAAGTTGTTTATAAAGCTTAAATTGCTATTAAAACATAAGATACTGCTTTATAATAGGAGGCATGACTCAGGGACAGATGGTTTGTTCCAGTCTTTTAAATCTGACTATGAAAATATGCTATGGATCATGTTCAAATAAACAATGCTTTTCTACTTCCTCTTTTTGTTTTGTGCACTTGTTTCTAGGCCAGCCTTTTAAACTGGATCCCAAATCTGCTCATCGAAAACTGAAGGTGTCCCATGATAACCTGACAGTAGAACGTGATGAGTCATCATCCAAAAAGAGTCATACACCTGAACGCTTCACCAGCCAAGGGAGCTATGGAGTAGCTGGAAATGTGTTCATTGATAGTGGCCGCCATTACTGGGAAGTGGTCATAAGTGGAAGCACATGGTAGGCAATTTATATTTTTTGTCCTCCGATTATTAAAAAAGGCACGTTTTATTCTGTACTTTGTCAGAACATCAATCCATACCAGCATCCATACTAGAGAATCAAATGCAGAAATCCTTTATTAATCAGCTATTGCTACAATAATGCTGTGTAACAAACACCTCAAAACTCAGTGGCTTGAAACAATAACCATCTGTTACTGCTAATTAACACCCATATCTGTGGGTTAGCTGATCAGGGCTACTCTCAACTGGGCTTTGCTTTAAGCTGTAGGTTGGGTCTAGGTCTGTTCTGTGCCTCTTCATCCACCCAAACCATGTTCTCCTCAAGAAACCCAAGAGTCTCCACCTACATCATGTTGGGTAAATTTGTATTTGTCAAAGCCGTATGGCTCATCCCAAAGCCAGTGGTACAGAGAAGTTTATTCCTCCCATGGAGGTAGGAGGAGGGAGTGACATTTGCCAAGCAATCATCTAAACCACCATTCATCCAATAAGAAAAATAACTTGTTAGAAATCCATTTATTTTTTTTAATTATGGCAAGAATTGGAGGCAAGATCATAGAGTTCTGATTCCTAGAAGTGTGAACTCTGCTCTTTCATGTCTTAAAACATAAGTAGGCAGGCTACAGCCTATGAGCCAAACTGGCCCAAGGCCTGCTTTTGTAAGTCAAGTGTATAGAGACAGAGCCATACCCATTCCTTTACCTGCTGTTTATGGCTACCTTTGGGCCACAATGGCAGCTTAAGCAGTTAAGACAGAACCATGTGGTCCACAAATCCAAAAATATTTACTTTCTGGCACTTCAGAGAAAAAGCTTGCCAATTTCTACTTTAAAACATTACTCCTCTGGGGCTGGAGGTGCAGCTCAGCAGTAGAGCACTTACCTAGCATATGCAAGGCCCTGGGTTTGATCCCTAGCACTGCAAGAAAAAAATTACTCACCATTTCAAAAGACTTATTTCTATTGCCTTGTATGTTTTGTAATTCAAGACTGGGCCAATTGATGCAAGTAGCTAAGGGCTGGATGGGTGAGATGAAGCAGGGATCATAGGCTTGGAATTTCAATGGATCTATTAGACCTTGCACAGTGACTTTAATCCTCTGGGTTTTCTAAGCCTAAAGGCCATGGTCAGGGTACAGTCTATACTGGAATTAGTTAATCCTGAAATACTCACTGTGCCTAACACACAACTACAAAATGCACTCCCTCTTTGGTCATGTGTCTCACAAATGCCTGCCTACCATTGACCAAAGAGGACCTATTTTATTTCTAACAAACCCTCACATGGCAAAACTATGTGCCAGGCAAGATAGTGGCCTAAGCAGTTTGCAGATACTAACTCATTTATTCCTCATAGTAGCCTTATAAAGGTAGGTGCTGGTAGTATTCCATTTTACAGATGAGGTGACTGAGGAACAGACCCAATGTCACCAAACTCAGAGATGGCAGTCAGGGATTCTGCAAGGGGTCAAACTCTTAACCAGGAGTCTACAAACACACATGTGAAAGGACCGGAGAGTTAATATCCTTGTTTCTGAGCCAGACAATTTTTGTCCCAACTATACAACTCAGCTGTAATAGTGAGAAAGCAGCCATTGACAAGACACACAAATAGGTATGACCAAGTGTCAATAGAACTTGATTTATCTAAGCCAACAGAGAGCCAGAGTTGACCCCTGGGTTATAGTTTGCTGATTCCTGCTGGTAACCATCATGCTATGCTGCTCTTCACAAAAGAGTGATATATTTTTGAAATGTTACCATTACTCTTTAGGGCTTACAGTAGGATGCTTATGAGTGATAGCTCAATCCTTACTTAAAAAACAAAACCAATATTCAAAACTGTGCAATGTGAAGATGGTGAGCATTACAACCATGTTTCTTTTGACACAAGCATGATAAAACACTTCTTACTAAAAATGACCTTTCCGCAGACATGAGTGACGTACAATGAAATGCATGTATGGAAATGTCATAATGAGACCCATTAAGTTGTACACTAAAAATTACAAATAAAATAAGATTACTGGGGGCAAAAACACCTTTCCATTCAAATCTACGCAAATCATGTGACAGATGTAAGCTTTTTCATAGTGTAGATCCAAGTTGATCCAAATCTAAGAAGTGAGATTGCAAGCATGGTGTCCTTCTCTCCCCAAAATGGTACCTGTACTGGCTGAGCAAGTAAGTAGATTTTCATCTATTGTTATACTCATGGTTCTCTTTGCCTAGAACATTTTCCTGTTCCCACATCCTGCCAGAGGATGGAGGACAAATCCTTCACCCTTCTAGGCTCTAGGCAAGATTAACATTTGCAATTTTCAGTTGTATTGGGGCAAGATAAAAGCACAAAGGAAAATACAATGAGTGCATGTACAAGAAAGCAAACATTTCAAGTTAATTAATGTGCTTCATTAATCTGGGATGCAATCCAGTGTCTAAATGATTAGAACTTCATTAATAATTATTTATGATAAATGATACCTGATCACTATGATCTCATTGCCATTGATGAATGGTGTGGAAAATTCTACCAGACCACTTCAGTTACATAAACACAGATCAGCATTAGCTTTAAAACACCCTCCAGATGTCAAAACTAACTCATGAGGGGGAAAAGAAGTTCTACAATTCATTGTCACACTTTGTAAATCTGATTGTGTCCATTTCAGAAAATCCTCATGTAGAAGTAGTTTCACATTTCCTGAGAGGAATTAGCAAGGAAGGGATGCCCCCTACAATTAAATGCCTGTGACACCTTGACCTGCAAAAGCTAATGACACATATATTCTTTCATGAAATATGGTTCTGACTTTAAATTAATGTGCACGTTATGATCTGTGCAATGGGGCATATTATCATTACTCTGAGAAACATAATTTTTATACTTTTTGAAATCTCCATGTCTCACTGCATAACTTAATGGCACATTACCTTCTGCCTGCACCTTTCAAGCTCAATGGAAATATGGACCTAGTTTTACAGATTAATGATAACATAATAGTATTTTCTTTTGCTTAATGGACTATACACTTGGTTATTTTCTTGCTCTCTAATGCTGTTAATGTGCACTTGGTGTTTTATGAAATGGTGTTAAGTAAAGCAGTAATAAGGGGTCCACACGACTATTACTAGACCAGAAGTCGAAAGGCTACACAGATTTCTGGATTTGTCCCTAATGTTTCCTTTTCGTAAATGAAGTGAGCCATCCGTGCTGCACCTCCTTTAGAGAGTTCAGTTAAGGTTCAACTGGGAAATAAACATCAGAGTTCTTTAAGAAAAAATTAAAATGGTGTGCAGCAACAAGAAGGAAACAACACGGACATGGCTACTTTGTGGTGCAAATATGGGTCCTCAATGGTCTGAAAAATAGGAATAGTGTCTGCCGGGGCATAAAGAACATCTCTGGGAGAGATATTTTAAATTTCAAAGTACAAACCTTCCTAGAGGGTATTGGTTAGGACAGATAAACAGAAGTCAGCCAAGGTCTTCCACGGAGCAAGGGAGCCAGATGCTTACAGGACCTTTGGTAGGGCTGGGAGTTTAGGTCAGCGAGTCTGCTGCTGTGGCATGTGGAGTGATGGTGACCTGCGGCTCACAGCTGGTGCAGGTGCAGCCTGGTGCTCATCTATAGCTTCTACAAACCTCATATCTCCTGCCTGCCATGGGGCAGGAGTGTTCTCCCTCTTCATCCAGTGTTGGGATCTTGTGCAAGGGCATTGCAATAGCAGAACCTGACCCAGACTCCTACAACCCAGAATTCTCTTTATAAGCAGGAGAGGATTGACAAGAGGGAAGAGAGGATGCTGCACTGACAACAGATGGACTGGCATCCTGCTTCAATGGATTCTTCATTCCATCTTCTTTTTTAATTCAATTATGGCATGTTATATTAATTTTCATTTTTAACACACCACTCTTACGGCAAGTGTATTTTAAATCCAGTGTGATTTTTTGAAGAATGTCACTTTAACAAAGACCAATGAAATTTTTCTCTCTGTACTGGGCAAGGTACCATATGTCAATATCCAATTACATTGGTTTCTGCTCTAACATATTAAAAGTTGGACTGTGAGTCATTTGCTCTTTATTAAGAGTGATGTGTTTTGCTTATCTTAATAACTGTGAAATGCTTTGAGTATTACAAGGCCTGTCTCAGAGAGGTAAAAAGAGATTAAGAAGCTTAGAACATTGCGGAAAAAAAAGTCCTAAGATTTTTATTTTTGAGCAGTGAATGGACATTTAGAATTAACTGGATATCTGTCTGTCCATTGATATTTTAGAGTTTTTAAATGTAGTAGAAATATAATTGGAAGGGATCTTGGCAGGGATGAATTACACAATTTCTGGTGAAGGAAGGCATTAGAGACTGTTATTTAAGTTTGTTGCCTTTCAAGTCATCTTAGGTTCAAAGTCTGATTCTGGTACTTACTGTTAATGTGTCATCAGACAATAATAAAATCATAGTTACTGAATATTACATGCCATCCGTTGTTACTAGGATTTAACATGCATTTTTCTTTTGTTCTTTAAAATAACTCTGGGAGCTAGGCATGCCTATAATCCCAGTGACTTGGGAGGCAGAGGCAAAAGCAAGAGGATTGCAAATTCAAGGTCAGGCAGTCTGCATAACTTAACGAGAGCCTGTCTCATGATAAAAAAAAAAACCATAAAAGGGGGCTGGGTGTGTAGCTAAGTGGTGGATCGCTTGCAAAGAATGTGTGAGGCCCTGGGTTCAGCCCCTCACTACTGCCAAATAAACAAACAAATAAATAACCGTGGGAAATGGAGACTATCACTGTCCCTGTACTTTAGATAGGAATTTGAGACTGAGCGATGACAAGGACTTATCCTTATTAATGGAAATCATTCTCCCTACTTGCCTTTGGGAAAGTACATTCAAAGTCAAATTAAAATTAAATACAGCTGCTTCTCCACTTACAGTGGGATTATATCCTGATAGTCCTGTAGTAAATTGAAAATATTGTAAATGGAATGTATATTTTACTACATCTAACCTACTGAACATCATAGCTTAACCTAGCCCACCTTAAATGTCCTCAGAAAACTTACATTAGCCTACAATTGGGCAAATTCATCTAACATAAAGCCTGTTTTTGTCTTTTTAAGACAGTCTTGTTATATAGTCCAGGCTGGCCTCAAACTCACCATGATCCCCCTGCCTCGGCCTCCTGAGTGGTAGGATTTTGCCATGTGCCACCACACCCAGGAAGGCCTAGTTTCTAATAAGACGTTGGGCATCTTGTGTAATTTAGTGAGTATAATACATTGTAGAGTGCACTGCTGGTTGTTTCCTTCATGATCATATGGCTGACTGGGGGCTGCAGCTCACTACTGCTATCCAGCCTCATAAGAAAGTCTCTTCCTGCATATCATAAGCTCAAGAAAAGATCAAAATTCAAAATTTGAGGGACAGTTTTACTGCTCTCACATCACTGTAAAAAGTCAAAAAATCTTGAGTCCAACCATCCTAACTTAGGGATTGTCTATAAATTTAAGATTGACTTCTTTGTCTCGCCAGCCACAGTTCACATGCCCAATAGCCACATCTGTCTTGTGGCCACCATATTGAACAGAGCAGAACACTTCAATCATTTCAAAAAGTTCTGCTGGTCAGCACTGATCCAGAGACTTCAATGTGCAGGTGTTCCTGAGAGAGAAAATAAAGCAGCAAAACCTGAAGTTCAAACTCTCTTGCAGTGTTTGAGCTAAAAACAGGACTGTGGGCAAGTACACTGGCCCCTTTCCACCCACTAATGTGTTTGGAAGGGAAGAAGATGAGGAACACAGGTGTTGGGGTTCTTGCCAAGTTTTCACTTAAAAAGGATGATCAGGGACAACAGATGATCATGTTTTCATGGCCCCTGAGGACTATCAAACGGATTTAACGCATGTGTGCATTATGTCATTGCTGTTTTGTCTCTCCAGGTATGCCATTGGCCTTGCTTACAAATCAGCCCCGAAGCATGAATGGATTGGGAAGAACTCTGCTTCCTGGGCCCTCTGCCGCTGCAACAATAACTGGGTGGTGAGACACAACAGCAAGGAAATCCCCATCGAGCCCGCCCCCCACCTCCGGCGCGTCGGTATCCTGCTGGACTACGATAATGGCTCCATCGCCTTTTATGATGCTTTGAACTCCATCCACCTCTACACTTTCGATGTGGCATTTTCACAGCCTGTATGCCCCACCTTCACCGTGTGGAACAAATGTTTGACGATTATCACTGGTCTTCCTATCCCAGACCATTTAGACTGTACAGAGCAGCTGCCTTGAGCATCTGGCCCCATGGAGCTGCTTTCTGGGCAATAGCAAAGTTCGGGGCCACTATTTAGGGGATTGAAAAAGCAGGCTTCAAGAGTGTGATTAAATCTCCCCTCAAAATGTCCAGAAGTCAGCTAAAATAGGGCTCGATTTGGAGACTTCTTTCCTTTTACTGTGTTTTGTATTAAGTACAGGCTTTAATAATTTCTTTAATTTTTTTGTATTTAGAGGAAATTCTATAGATTATTTATAAAAGAAACATAATCAGGATTACAACACTTAGGAATTACTTGGTTTTGCACATTAAGAGGCCCATAAGTTTACCAGCTCTTTACAACTTTTATCTCATCACAGTCTATGGGCTTACAAAAAATATTTTGTAGATTTGTATGTTTATTCACCTTCTCTCATAATGTTTGATACTGAGCCCATGGTAGGTCCTGTCATTCTGACAGTGCATAACAGAATATGCAGCTATTTTAAAAATGAAAAATCATCTTGAACCTAGTAGGGGAGTAAACAGGCTTTCTTACTCTGGTTTAATTTGAAGTGTTTTAACTGTGATATCAAAAACTTGTATTGGATCAGCTAGAATAGAGAGCAAAAGAGAGAATAAGAGAATTGACTTTGGACCTCAGATTTAGCCAGGGCTCAATCTTTACCCTCTCGTGACTGATAGGAAAATGTTGAGAAGAAAGATTCAGAAACTTTTGGCCATACATACCCCAGTTCTCTAAGGTTAAAGACTTGGGGGATAACATTATAAATGAGATTGCAATTGAAAATAGTCACTTTGAACCCTAGGAATTATTCACAGATTCAGGCTGATTTGTGTTTTATAAGAAGTGAGATTCCTTTTCATTGTAGGAAACTGCTTTATCCTTCTTAATAGGTTGTTTTTAGGCCCGTGAAATTTCTTCACCACATTTAATAATTGTCCTATTCCCGTCCCCACAAAAGCAATGTTTCTTTTTATCTCTGGGGCTGAGGAAATAAACATGTTCTGTCAAATGGCAGCCCCACTTTGGATTGATTTTACTCTCTAGGACATCAGCACGTGGCCCCAGTCACCACTACCATGTCCAAATATAAATCACTGAAAAACACTTAGTATTTATGAGTTAGTAATGACAAGGGACATTGCATAAAGTACTATTCACTAGTACACATGCCTCAAAAGTCGCTATAAGCAGACACTTACTAAACACATCTTGAAAGATTTAGAAGTCCCTCTATATTCTAGTATAGCTTATTACAGAGTTGAAAGACAAGAAAAAATTCCAACTCACTATTCCCACCTAGGAATCTGCTAACAGAACCTGCTAATCAAAATGTCAGATGGGATTCTTTGTATGCTGATCTGACACACTGTAAGAGTCCCTGAATTAAGACTTTCTTGGCTGGTCCTTTGGACTGGGATGTTGGCATGGGTTCACCTTGATGAAGGATGTGACCTGTATAGTTTTCATTGCTATTTATCTGGGCTACTGGGTCAGCCATTGACTAAACAGACTGATGGATTCATGCACTGTTTTTTAGTGATTTTGTTTTGAACCTAATAGACCAATCATTTCCCTGAAATAAGTCAATAGATTTGGTGTTTAATAGCACATGGCCAATTTAGACTTTAAGAAGACCTAACCAGCTTCCTCCATCCCTCTCTCTCTTCCCTGGCAGACACCGTCCTTTTTCTTAATGAATAGATTCTATATATTTACTATATTATTTATACCCAGATGGATATTTTGATAGCTACTTAGGACAATTTCACGGAACACCTCAATGGAAAAAAGTGAATCATTCTCTGGCAACTTAGTGGGAATTTTTTAACAATGTGTATTTGCTTTCCCTGAATAAACTGTCTCAGTAACTTACATACATTTTGGGTAACTGGATAATGGATATTTTAATGCACTTTGTATACTTACAGGTTCTAAATAAAAGGGTCTAAAACTCAGTTTCTGAGTTTTTAAATCATGGTCTCCAGGTACCAATAAGTGCTACAGTTTGCCTTATGATGTTAACATAAAGCATTTACTAGAAGGAAATTTATTTCCATGAATATAATGTTTTTCCGTATAAAGATGTTACTGCTCAAATTTTCACTGCAAGCTGTTTAGGGTATGTTTTGGCTATTTTTATAAGGACAAGACAGATTCTGTTATAATTTTGTTGTGGAAGTCTCATTCTTGGCTAACTTAAAAGTATTGTGGATGTAGCAGTTACTATTTCCAGGTTGTCATATTTACAGGAAAAATATGTATATGGTGAAAGGCCACAGTGTTTACTTTAATTATTGTAATAATGTAGAAAAGATTTTCATGTGGATTTTTGAAAGTCTAAAAATACATGCTGTAAACATTTGCTGCGGTATAATTCTGTATTCTCTTTAAATGGACTGAGGTCACAATATTTTATTTTTTGAGGTCCTCACTTCACAGGAAGCATTTCCATATAGGGACAAAAGAGATGGCAATGCCAATTAACTTCATACAACCAAACTGATGCAACACTGACCAAGGCTGCAAGGGCTGGCATCATGGGTCTGCAAATGGCTCGGTTTCCCAGAGCCCTGGGCTCAGAAGTGCCCGAAGTCTGTATTATGCTCTCCTGATACCATATGAAACTCCTAATGGCTTTTCAACAAGGGGCTTGCATCTTCACTTTGCACTAGGCCCTGCAAATTATGTAGCCAGTCCTCGGAACAGAACTCTGAAACGTGGAAAGAAAGAAAAGCAAGAAATCTGAAGCCAAAGTTGAAAGTTGCTGGCCATATCATTAAAGTAGGAATCTAAATAGCAGACAAAGATGAGGGTGGGCCTAGCCCAAGACTTCCTTTCCAGCTTTAAAAGAAAGTGACTTCAATGACCACAAATATCAATGATGATTTCTTCTGAAGAAGAGGAAACGACCTGACTACAGAATACAGACAGGCTTTTTATTATGGTACTGCTGTGTTGACTTTGAACTTCCTGAGGAACTGAACTAGTGCCCTCCATTCCACATGGAATTCCATCTCAGCTCCAGCCACATAACACGAAGGCTGGCAGAGACACGGGCCTGTTTCTCACATACGTGTGTATTTGGTGTTGGGAAGTTGACATCCGGGCTACTTTGGTGAAACATTAAAAGGCATACAAAGATAATGATGACAGTGGGTGAAAGGTATTGAAAACAGTGCTTCTCATCCAGGGCTCAATTTTGCCCCCCGCCCCAGGAGACATTTTGACCATATCGGGAGTCAGTTTTGGTTGTCACAACCTGGGATATTGCTACTGGCACCTAGCAGGAAGAGGGGAGGGATGGCATTAAACATCCTGCAGTGCAAAGAGCAGCCCCTCTCCAATGAGTTCTCCAGCCCAATATGTCAGTTTTGTCTTAGTTCTGACAGTCTTGGTCGGTGGCTTTTTTAAAATGACAAATAAAGGAAGGGGTCAAGACATTCACTGCGGTGGCTCCTCTACCTTCCAAAATATTTCCGAAATACTTGCAAAAATCTGAAATCTGTAAAGCAATCCAAGCGTGTGTAAATGGGAATCACTGGTAAGGATTGTGATCTGGATGAGCTTAGTTAGGAAATGAAAAGTTGGCTTGCTTTATGCCCCTGGTACTTGAGTCACATGGCCAAGTCCTCAGTCCAGACTCTTCTCTTGATTGCTGTTGCTTCCTGGTTCAAAATAAAATCATTTTTTGTGGCACCAACACAGGTCTCTGCCTGCCTCTGTTGCCTTTCATCATTTTACGTCTTCACATTTATGATTTTCACAAATGTTTATTCAACTTCTGCTGGCTTTCCATTCCTGTTTTATGACATGCAATTCATTTTCTTCAATGTCTGATACTGTCTCATCTGCACCATCCGCCCCTGTCTGTTCAAAATACAGGGATTTTACAGGACTGAAAATATTCCATAGGGAACTTTAAAGCACAATAAAAGAAAACCAAGGAGTGGAAACCCAGAGCAAGGATTGCTTGATGTCAAGACTTACCAGTGAGGTGAAGGTGGGGAAAGCCATGACTGCCAGGGTTGTGGGAGTTGTTGTTGTTAGGGGCCATCAAGTCAGGCCCACTCAGAGTGACCCTAAGTATACTATATTACAAGAACACAACATTACCCAACACTGTGCCATGCACATGATCCTTTTATGTCTGAGCCCATTGTTGCACCCATGGTGTTTCCTCATTTTGAGTCGTGCCACATCAGCAAGTGCAGGTCCCAGGGGCTTTACTCCATTCCCATCATCAAGGTCAACTCTATGAGGAGGCAACTCTCCCCTAGTCATTTCTTGAATGCCTTTCACCTGGGGTCTCATTTTCTGGCACTATATGTGACAGTGTTTCTCTATTTGCGGTGTTTCCAAAGGCCGTTTCAGGAGTTGGCTGCCAAGTCCCTCTCCCTAGCCTGTCTTAGTCTGGAAGCTCAGCTGAACCCTGTCCACCATGTGTGGTCCTGCTGGTATCTGAGATACCAGTGGCACAGCTTTCAGCATCACAGCAACATGCAAGCCACACAAGCTGTCAGACACATAATGGATGGTGCAGGGGAGGCTGGGCCAATGCCAGCAGCTGGTCCGTAAGTACCTGATCAATCCCATCCCAGGACCCACAGGAGCTGCCTCTGGCACCTTAGAGATGCCCCTTTAGTCTAGGTCAATGCTATGCAGTGTGTCCACGGGGCCACAGCCTCGGGTCCACCATGAGCTGATTCAAAATGCCCATTGTGCCCATCCCAGGCCTGCTGGTCGGAACCTGTTGAGAGCTGACTGGCACTCCCAGACTCTGATCTCAGGAGAGCCTTTTCCAGTCCCACCCCCACCCAGTAAGAAAACGCCGCTCCTCCCTTTGCAAGGCCAGGTGCTTTCAAGGCAGCAGGAAGGCGCACAGGCCTTCTCCACCTGACGGCAACAGAACTGTCTTTTCTACACGTGCTGATCCCCAGGCCCATCCTGAAAGACTGGGGATAAAAGGGGCAGGAATGTGGCCCAGCAGCCTGTACTTAAAAAAAAAATACTGATTTGAAAGCACAGCCAGGCCACAAGGGCTGAGTACTTTAACAGGTTTGTCTCTGCAGCAACTGCCCCAGTCTATGGTTGTAGAGGAAAAGCAGCTGCAGAGAAGGTATAAATGAATGGATGCGGGTAGGTTCCAATAACACTTGGCCTGTGGGCTGCAGCTTGCTGGCACCCACTGTAGTGGATGGTGGGTTGAGCAGGCGGCCCAGTGCTCTCCAGGCTATTCTCTATCGTTGCTCCACCAAGACTCTGCTGTGGCCCTCCACACCTGAGTGAGCTCTGAAAGTCCTTGCCTCCATTGCATTACATCAATTCTGTGAAATCGCAGAAGCTGTAGAGAACTCGTCACAGAGGGCTTAAGACAGGACCACTCAATGCGTGTGAGAGCCGTGTACTTGACAGGCCCGGGTGCGGATTGCCAGCGCTGTAATGACTGGCTTTCCATCCGTCATAATCTCAACTGTTCAGTCCTTCTCACAAGTGACAGGTATGTAAGATATATTCCCTTTGATAAGAGTTTTGAAGTACATTTAATTTGAACTTTTGAAACTAAACAGACACCACTATAATTAATCACCTTTCAAAGTTAACTGGAAGGGCATGCCATACGCTCCCCAAGGTCGTCCACATCCCTGCTTTATTTTGCTAATACACAAGGACAATATGTTGAAGAAAGTAGTTGCTTGTGATTGTAATAGGAGCACAAACAGGGAGACATGTGAGATTTCCAAAAATCCCCTTCCCTTGAGTATCATTCTCACAATGGGATCTCCATTTAAGAATGTAAAATAAAAATGGAGTCTAGCACTCAGAGAAAAATCTTTCCTGTGCTTGTCCTATCTTAGCACGGGCAATTTATGGAAAGGAATTCAGGTCTCTTATTGGTTTTTTTTCAGCCATGTCCTCCTAAGAGAATTATTAAAGCATGATTAAATAGGAAGTACAGCAATTAACAAGCAAATGTGTCATGCTGAAAACCAATTACCAATTAAGGAGCAGCGCAAAAAAATGATTTAATGAACACTGGTTCTTTTGCACAGTCTATTTATTCTCAAAGCTCAATTTTGATTATGGTTATTAAAAGCTGTTCAATTTCACTAAAGCATTTCAAGTAATAATGCTGATCTTCGCTCACTGATCATATTCCCTCCAACTACTACTACCTTGGGAGAAGGACCTGGCAATCCACTCCCAAGGCAATCCCGAAACAGTCAGCCATTGAAAACCCTATGAGGGTCGCTATGAGTCGGATACCGACTCGACGGCACCTAACAACAACAACTACTACTTTCTCTCACCTGCTCTTCTCTGTTAAGCTTTCCCAAATGGCTGTTCACACCTGCAGCTTCTGATTGCTCACCAATCATTGTACCTTCTCACATTCCATCCAAAGTACATTTTTGTTCCACCAAACAGTGCTCACTGACGTCAGAAATGGTGTCTGCATCAACAAAACCAAACCACTCTCAGATATTTAGTTGGTTGGCTTCATCTTCACATACAGCAGCGTTTTCTTTTTCTTTTTCTTTTTCTTCTTGCAGTACTGGGGTTGAACCCAGGACTTCGCACATGCTAGGCAAGTGCTTCATCACTGAGCTGCACTGTAAGGGCACTTTTAGTTTTTTATTTGAGTCAGGAAGTCACTAACTAGCACCAGCTGCCTATGGCCTCCAATTCATGATCCTCCTGCCTCAGCCTCCCATGTCTCTGGGACTACAGATGCGTGCCACAGCATCCAGCACAGCAGCTTTTTGAGATATTAACCAGGTAGTTCTTTCTTATTTCCTCTCTATGCAATTCCATCCACATCATTACCTCAATTACCACTGTATGCAGAAGGCTCCCAAATTCAAACCACTAAGTCTAATTTCTCCACCGAGCTCAGCCCTACATATTGACCTCTTTTGTCAGCAATTTGTCAGCTTAAAGGGCAGCTTGTCTATAGCTATACTACTCAGGCATCCGATCCCATCCTATCTCAGAAGCTAAGCAGAGTAAACCTAGTTAATCCTCTGATGGGAGAACTCCAGGGAATACCAGGTGCTACAGGCTTGGGAGAAGGACCTGGCAATTCACTTCTGAAACAATCAGCCATCGAAAACCCTATGAATAGCAGAGAAACACTGACATAATTCCAGGCATGGCACAGCATCAGGGAGCATTTCCTTCTGTTGTACATAGGGTTGTTATGAGGTAAACCTGACTCAACAGCACCTTATAACAACAAAGGGCACCTCAAGTTCAATATGTCCAGAACAGCACTCACAACTTCCCTAGCCAACATGTTGCACAAACAAAGAGCCAAAGGTTCATGTTCAACGTCTCTGTCACCCTCTGGGTCCAGTCCATCACCAAGTCCTGTTTGTCTCTTAAGTATATCTTTAACAGACCTACTCTCCTCTGCTCTGCACTCAAACTCCAAGGCTCTCACTTCTACAGTTGGAGTAGCCTGCCACCTGGCCTCCCTGTATTCCACGTTGTACTTTTTTCTTCACTTTATCCCCCAGAGCAGCCAAGGTAAGCTCTGATTCAGATCATGTCACACGCACCCCCATACACTCTTTCATCTATTCTCATCCCCATTCCATACCTCCATACACTAACCAGAAAACCCTGCACGGATTTCCACCTACTTTCTATGAATCTCTTCCACAGTGCCTCTATGGCCTGCCTAGATTTGTACCTGCATATGTCCTCAGCATCATCTTGTACCATCCCCTCCTTATTTCCTACATGCTGGCCTCACAGGCTGCTGTAGACATGCTCTGGTCTGCCATAAGCCTACTCTTCCCTCGCCTTCTGACCTACCACTAATATATCAAACTGCCTTTCAACCATCAATTCTTGGGGAGTCTTTCTCTGATTTCCCAGCCTAACCCTAATTTCCCTAATATTGAGTCATGAAGAGTTCTGTGCCTCCCTTCATAATGTTTGTCACAATTGCAACTTGGCATTTGTTTGTGCAAATTTTGTTTACCATTTATGCCCATATACCCTCACTAGACTGTAATATCCCTGAAGTCTAAGACTGGGACTGGCTTAGTCCAATGTTTTCTACATAGTAGGTAGTCAATAAATATTTACAGAAGAATACCAATTGCCATTAATGTATTTTACATATAATTTTCTCTTAAACTCTCAGCATCTACCATTCTCTTTTTAAGAGACTTGTATTTCTCAAAAAAAGTATATAATGGCAGTAACCACATACACTACAAAATAAGAATAATATGAAAATAAAATCTAGAATAGCTGCTTTCTGGTAAATTCCATCATTTCTCTATAGTGTCTGCAGGTGATCAGGTAAAAATAAAACCTTGGATTTGGGCAAGTAAACCTGCCCATTGGTCTTTTATCATCTCCAGCCTGGCTCCTGTCCCTGAATTCTAAGTCTGGATTTACATTTATATAATTCCTATTTGCTGGCTCAGTTCATCTCACACTCTAAACCAGTCCAGGTCTAAATAAAGTATGCACTAAGATATCACTAATTCCATCTCAGAACAGGTTCCCTTTGACCTTGGGGACCCAACTCTTCAGTAGTAGCTCCACCCAGTTTCCCAGAAACCAGCCTCCCTGTTCTGCACTGGGACATCACAGAGTCCCAGCCTCCTTCTGCAGTTCTCAGCAGCGGAATTTTCTGGCCTTGAATTCCTTTAGAATTGATCTGCAGAGTGAACTTTGGACTTCCCAGGCAGCAGCAGCCCTCTGCTTAGAATTCTATCCAATGCCTATCTTGCTTTCTTGCTCAACATCTCAGGTCACCAACTAGGTGTTCCTGCCCTACTTCTTTGCATGGGATGATTTGTTTCTTTTGTCTTTTCAGAGCCTGTTCTTGTGTTCCCAGATCTGTCTTCTTTTAGACCCTTTAAGCAAACTGGTCACCTCCACATTTCCCCAAGATACAGTGACTCAAGAACAATTCCAGGCTTACCTATAATACACTATATGCAATATATAAAAATGAAGATATAGATAAATTAAAAGTAATAGGCAAACAAAAGATATAGCATGCAAACACTAAGTGAAACAAAGCTGGAGTAACTATATTAAGAGACAAAGTAAATGTACAAGCAACAGACATTCCTAGGAATAAAGAATGTTAGATAATAACTTCTGGAGAGACTTGATTTACCATGAAAACCTATGAACCCTAAAGTGTATACATCTAGCAACAGATCTCCATAATTTGTAAAGCAAAATATGTATATTTGAGAGGAGAGATAGATAAATCCACAGTTATAGCCAGAGACTTCAACATTCTTCACTCAGTATTCAATTGAGCAAGTAGACAGAAAACCAACAAGTGACCAACATTTTGAACTAACTTAACCTGATTAACAGTATAGATCACTCCATCTGATAACTATAGGATACACTTTCTTTTTCAAGTGTTCATTGAATATTCAGTAGGATTAACTATATTCTGGGCCATAGAACAAACTCCTACAAATTTCAAAAATCTGAAATCATATTAAATATTCTCCTTGATGACAACATAACTAAATCAGAAATTAATAATGTAAAGATACATGGAAATATCCAAATATTTGGAAATCAAAAAAATTCTAAACAATCCCTATGTCAAGGCTCCACAATCCAACATCAACACAAGAGAAATGAAAACATACATTGACTCAATAACCTATAGGTGAATGTTTATAGCAGTTTTATTCATAATCACACACACACAGAATGGAAACAACCCAAAAGTTCAACAGGCCAATGTATAAACAAATTTTCAAACATCGATGTGATGGACTTCCCCTTGGCAATAAAAAGGAAGGTGCTAGTTATACATATCTGAACTCAAACTCATTAGGTGAAGTGAAGTCTCCATTCTGTAAGATTCCATTTATATGTTGTTCTGGTAAGGGCAAAACTATAAATATAAGGAGTGGATCAGTGGTTGCCAGAGGCTTCAAGTGGGGAGAGGGGTTCACTTCAGAAGGGCATAAAGGAACATATCAAGGTGATGGAAATGTTCCATATCTTCAATGTGCATGTGTCACAACTCATTGAACTGTATTTGAGAAATGTGAACTTTACTGTATATAATCCTGACTTTTTGTTATTAGTGTATATTAATTGTACAAAATGGTGGGTTTCATTATGACATTTTCATACATGTATGCAAGTACTTGGATTATATTTATCCTCCCATAATACCCAAACTTATCCACCCCACACTGATCCTCTTCTACGTCCTTCATAGTTCCCCATCTACTTTCATGCCTTTTTTTTTTTTAAAGATTCTGCATATGAGAGAAAGTATGTGATACGTGTCTTTCTGAGTGTGGCTTATTTCACTTAACATGATGACCTCCAGTTTCATCCATTTTCCTGCAAAGGACATGATTTCCTTCTTCTTTATGGCCAAATAATACTCCATTGTGTATATATATATACCACATTTTCTTTATCCATTCATCTGGTGATAGGCACCTAGGCTGATTCCATAATTTAGCTATTGTGAATAGGGCTGCAATAAACATGGGTGTTGCATGCAATAGGGCTGCAAGAAATGTGTGTTACAATAAACATGAGTGTCTATTGTATGTTGACTTAGATTCCTTTGGGTAGAGACCCAGGAGTTCTATAGCTGAATCATATGGCAGTTCTATTTTTAGTTTTTTGAGGAATTTCTATACCGGTTTCCATAATGCCTGGCCTAATTTACATTCCCACCAACAATGTATAAAAATTCCTTTTCCCCCTTATTCTCATCAATATTTGTTGTCTTTTGTAATAATCCTTACTTTTAAAATTTAACAAAAATATAATAAATGAGTTACTCTCAGGCAAAATATTCAATATTTTTGTCATAAATGATAAAAGAAATTTAACCATAAAAATGGAAGATTTGTTTTCAATTTACATGTGTTTTAATTAGCCACAGACAGTCTCACCTATAATTCTATGAATATGAGATTTAAACAGCAAATTAAAAATGGGGGAGGAAAGGCTTACTTAAGGGCCTCTGAGGATTAATCTTCACATTCTTCTCATTTTTTCCCCTGACTTTGGGGATAACATTTGTTGTGGGGAATTTGATCTTAGGTCTAGAAGGAAATAGAGTTTGGTTTGTGAACACAAACGACTCTAACCACTATTTTAGCCAACAGAATTTCAGAAGCATAGGGCTCTAGCATTGAGCTATAGAAAATTTGCATAAACAAAATAACAACTATGTTTGCTCCTGAAGTGCAGGAGATAAAACTTTGAAAATTCTGATTGCCAATTTAGTGAATGAGTGGGTAAGGGTGAACTGGAACTGGGTTTCTTTACTCATCCTGTCTTTTGATGTCTTTCAATTTTATTTGCATTTTACAAGTAGGTGAATGGTTTTGCTAGTCCACTTTTGATGTCAGTTTCTGCTAACAAAAAAAGAAAACCAAAATTGATTTTAATTGACTTTAAGTTAAAAAATGTATCCTACCAGATTTCTAAAAACTAGAGCTCTCAAAACAAAGTGCCAAAGCTGGCTGTAACCAGACTAAGATGCCAGGCTGATTGATTTACCAAGGACTCACGATGACACCTGGGGATAAAGAATTTTAATGATGAAAGAGTAGTATTGTGTGTGTGAATGTGTGTGTGTGTGTGTGTGTGTGTGTGTGTTTTGTTTTGTTGCAATAGTAGTAAGTTGAACCCAGGGCCTTGCACATGCTAGGCAAGTGCTCCATCATTGAGCTGTGCCCTTAGCCCCACTTTTTTTGAGACAGAGTCTTACTAAGTTGTACAGGCTGCACCTGTCCTCAAATTCATGATTCTCCTGCCTCAGTCTCCTGAATCACTGGTATTACAGGCATGTACCACAGCACCCACAGGAGTAGCACTTTTATTAAGATTTCAGCCCTTCCTCCAACCTACCAACCAGTCGATAGCTGGTGAAGCAGGTCCAACTGAGCTTCTACAATGGGCAAGGAACCCTGCTAAATGCTTTGAGAAATAAGATGTTCAGAACATGGCTCTTAAACAACTTACTAAGGGCAATAAGACCATTACAGTCATAGCAACCATCAGCTATAGTAGATATGTGCTTTGAAAGTTCTAAAGAACAGGAGACCACTTCTGAGACCACTGTAGTCTCTGTAGAAATGGTCATCGTCTGTGAGGGCTGGGCAAGAATCAGCAGAGAGGTGCTGAGCTAGTCAGACTTTTTGTTAATGTTACAAATACCTGAGAGAACAACTTAAGGAAAGATTTACTTTGGTTCATGGTTTCAGAGGTTTCAGTCTGAGATTGGCTGGATTTCTTCATTGCTGTGGGTCAGAGGGGAGGCAGAACATCATGATGGGAAGCATGTGGTAGAGCAAATCAGCTCACATCATGGTGGCCAGGAAACAGAGAAAGAGCATACTTGTGCTTGCCACGTGAGATGGAAGATTTTTTACAAGGAGGATATTGTATGACTCAGTGACAAAAATAAGACTATTTACAGGAAAAGTAGATTCCTAGTGAAATAGGAATTGACAAAATTAGCCTAAAGAACAATAGAAAACCTGGAAAAAGTAGAACATTAGTTATGGATAATACTGGAAAAATAATCATCTAAGAGTTACATAAGATCATATCATATTTTTATAGTTAATTTCCACCAGACATGAAGAATTAGTGCTACGTATTCAAACCGTTTCGGAAAATACAAAATATGAAAAATCTCCAATGACCTACATGAATATGTCATAAGCTTTATTCTAAGCCCTGATAAAGATAGAAGCAAAAATCTTTATAGTAATTCCATCATTCACAAATTAAGTCAGGCATTGTTTTTTAATTAATTAGTTACTTAAATTAGTTAATTACTTAGTTAATTAATTAAAAAACAGCATTACCAGGTAAAGTTAATTTCAGGTACAGAAGGACATTCTAACAGTAGGAAACCTATCAGTATAATTACTCTTTTAAAAAAGAAAAAGAAAAACTCTGGGCGAGGTGGCGCATACCTATAATCCCAGGAACTCTGCAGACTGATAGCAAGTTGGAGACCAGAGGCAGCCTGTGTAACTTAGCAAAACTCTGACTCACAATAAGAAGTAAAAAACGGACTGAGGGTGTATCCCAGTGGTATAGCACTTACAAATATGTGCAAGTCCCTGGGTTCAACTCCTAAGTAATGAGACAGAAAAAATACCTCACACTTTGCTCAGATATTCTGACTTGCTAAAATACTTAGGGGCAGTAACCTGGTAACATTTGTTAAATTTGCAAAATGCATAAGATGTTCCTACTCCTTAGCAATATATTCTATAAAACAGGAGTTGGACAGCATTTTTATTAAGTATTTTGATTGTAGATATTAATGGGATACAGAGTGATAGTTCATTTCATATATACACTGTGCAGGTATCAAAGCAGGATTGTTCACATTTCCATCTCTTTAAATATTTTACAAATTTTTTGATTAATATATAAAGATAATTGTGCATATTTATGAGGTGTCATGATTTTTAAAAATTGTGTACAGTACAGCGAGATTCATTATGGGATTTTCATAGAATTACAACCTGGACAACTTTTTTATAAAGGGAAAATGAGTAAATATTTCAGGCACTGAAGACCACAAATGGTCTCTGTCACACATTTTTCTTCTTTTTTTCCAACAATCTTTTTAAAAAAAATCTTAGCTCTGAGGCTATACAAAAACAGGCAACAGGGCCAGATTTGGCCCTCAGGCCATAGTATCCCAATGCCTGCCAAAAAGAGTACTGCTTCTGAGGACTTATGCAAAAAGACATTAATTTACAGTGGCAAAAAACTGGAAAGAACCTGCATATAAATCAACAGGGTAAAGTTTGAATACATTGCCATTTATCCATACCACAAAGTATTTATGCAGCTGTTAAAAAGTCATAAAAGTAAGCTGCAGGCATTATCAGTGGTGTGATGCCAGGAGAGACAATGCAAACAGCAATGGCCAAGAATCCTCTAGACCAAGGGTGTCCAAACATTTTGACTTCCCTGGGCTGCCGTGAGTAAAGAGGAATTGTCTTGGGCTGCACATAAATTATATAATATAGTTAGTGCATATACATAAGGGGGGGTCATAAAGAAAATAAACACTCAAAACCACATGATGTTAAGAGATTTTGTGGGGCTGTATTACTAGCTGTCCTAGTCCATATGTGGCCTGCAGACTGTGAGTTAGACATGCTTGCTCTAGATAGTATTGTGAACAGCACTTGTTGTATGCAAGAATCATCTGGAATGCTGTAGACACAGCCTAGGATGGCTCCATGTTTCTCGCCTTCTGGTGGTCCTACCCTTATATGATCCCCTCCCCTCAAGTGTGAGCAGGACCTGTGACTTGCTTCTAACCAACAGAATATGGCAAAAGTGCTACTGCTTGTGGTTATGGTATACTATACTTATATAAAGCTCCATCTTGCTAATATACACTGGAGAGACTCTCCAATCTGCTGGCTTTGGAGAAACAAGTGACCATATTGGGAGAGTCACATGGCAGCCACTCTGGATGGCCTCTGAAACCAGAAGGCAGCCTGTAGCTTACAACTAGCAAGGACCTGGCATTTCTCTAGCCACAAGAAAATTAATTTTTCCAACACCCCAAGACAGCCTGGAATCAGATTCTCCTCAAGGCACACCTCAGATGAGAATGTCACCCAGTTGACACGTGGATAGCAGCTTTGTGATACTTTGGGCAGAAGACCCACATAAATCATATCCAAATTCTTAATACAAAGAAGCTGTGAGATAATAAATTTATGAAACTATACTATAGAACAAATGGACTTAACCAATATTTACAGAACATTTCACCCAGTAGTTGCATAATCCATACTCATCAGCACATGGGACATTCTCCAAGATAGACTATATTTTAGGCCACAAAACAAATCTTAACAAATTCAAAAAAGTCAAAATCACATCCCATCTTATATGACACAATACAATAAAACTAGAAATCAACAAGAAGAAGAACCTTAGATAATTTACAAATACATGGAAATTAAACAACATTCTATTAAACTACCAATGGGTCAATGAAGAAATCAAAAGGGAAAATTTTTAATTTATTGAAATGAATCAAAATGAAAATATAACATACCAAAACCTATGGGATACAGCAAAATCAATACTAAGAGGGAAATTTATAGCAATAAGTACCTATGCCAAAAAAAGAAACAAGAAATATTTCAAATAAAAAACCTAACATGCATCTTAAAGCACTAGAAAAACAAGAACAAATCCAATCCAAAATTAGTAGAAGGAAAGAAATAGCAAAGATCAGAGCAGAAATAAATGAGACTAAAAATACAAAAGATCAATAAAATAAAGAGTTATTTTTAAGATAAACAAAATCAACAAACTTTTGGCTAAACTAAGAAAAAAGAGAGATGACCCAAATAAAGAAAACCATAGGTATAAAAGGGCATTACAACTGATACCATAGAAATAATAAGGTTCATTAAGGGCTATCATGGACAATTACCACATATTCTCAAATCTAACCTAGATCCTATCAACAGTTGTTGTTGGTAGGTGCTGTCAAGTTGGGTCTGAGTCATAACAACCTATGTGCAACAGAATGAAACACTCTCTGACACTGTGCCAGGCCTGGCACTATGTCAGTGCTTCTCTGTCATTCATAGGGTTTTCAATGGCTGCTTGTTTCAGGGTTGTTTGGGAGTAGGCTGCCAGGTTCTTCTGCCATTTTTTGCAGTGCTGGGAATCGAACCCAGGGCCTCAGAGTGCACAGAACAGCACTCTACCAACTGAGCTAAACCCCAACCCTTTCAACAGTTACAGAGCTACAAAATCAGATGCAGATTACAATCACATGTGGATTGGGTTGGCTTTCAACCCTGAATCCAATCTACATGCAATTCTAAGCCACATCTGATTTTGTAACCTTCTAAAACTATTGAAAGGGTACAGATTAGATTAAAGAATATAAATTATATGCCAACAAATTGGAAAATGTAGGAGAAATGGACACATTTCCAGACACATAGCATATACCAAAATTGTGCCATGAGGATGTAGAACACCTGAATATGCTAGTAGTAAGCAGCAAGATTGAATAAGCAATAAAAAGTCTCCCAACAACAACAAAAAGCCCAGGATTGGGTGGCTAATTGTTGAATTTTGTAAAACTTTAAAGAAAAATTAATGCCAATTCTTCTCAAACTATTCCAAAGACTTGAAAGGGAAGGAGGCCTTCTAAATTCATTTCATAAGGCCAGCATTACCCTGATACTAAAACTAGACAAAGACACACACACACACACACACACACACACACACACACGCAAACTACAAACCAATATCCCTGATGAATATAAATGGAAAATTTCTCAACAAAATAGTAACAAATCAAATCCAACAACGTATCAAAAAAATTGCACATTGTGACCAAGTAGAATTTATCCCAGGGAAACAGGGATGCTTTAATCTATGTGAATCAATAAACATAACACATCACCTCAACAGAATGAAGGATAAAAATCATATGATCATTTCAATAGCCAGGGGAAGAGCAATTGATAAAATTCAATATCCCTTCATGGTTAAAAAAAAACTCAAAAAATTAGGTATGGAAGGAATGTACCTCAACATAATGAAGGCTACATAAAACAAATCTATAACCACCATCTTACTGAGTGAGGAAAAGCTGAAAGCATTCCCTTTAAGTTAAGAATAAGACAAGGATATCCTTTCTGCTCTCTCATTCAACGTAGTATTGGAAGTCTTAGCCAGAGAAATAAGGCAAGAGAAAGAAATAAAGGGCATCCAAATAGAAAAGGATGAGTCAGATTATCCCTGTTTGCTGATGGTATAACTTTATGTGTGGAAAAACCTAAGTACACCACTAAAAATCTCTTAGTACTTATCAACAAATTCAGTAAGGTTTTGGCATACAAAGTCAATATACCAAAATCAGTAGTTTTTTTGTACACCAATACTGAAACTGCTGAGAAAGAAATCAAGAAAGCCATCCCATTCACAGTAGCTACAGATGAATGAATGAAGAAAATATGATGTATATACACAATGAACTATTATTCAGTCATAAAAAGGAATAATGTCATTTGCAGTTGCATAGATGGAATTTGGAGGACATTACATTCAGTGAAATAAGCCAAACACAGAAAGACAAATGCTACATTTACTTGCTGATATACAGAAGATAAAATATTAATCTCATAAAAGTACAGAGTAGAATAGTTGTTACCATAGCCTGGGAATGGTGTAGGAAAGGGGCAATGGAGACAGGATGGTTAGCAGGTACAAAGGTGCAGTTCGATAAGAGGAATAACTTCTAATGCTCTATAGCACAGTGGGAAAACTACAGTTGACCAAAATTAAGTGAATATTTCAAAATATCTAGTAGAAAAGATGTTAGATATCCCCAACACACACAATGTGTGGTAAATGTATGAGGTGATAGATATGCTGATTACCTGATCTGATCATTACACATTGTAGACATGTTTCAAAGTATCACAATGCACCCTATATATACAATCACAACATGTGAATTAAAATATATTTTATGGAGCTGGAGGTTGTAGATCAGTGGTAGGATGCTTGACCAGCATGCACAAGGCCCTGGGTTCAATTCCCAGAAACACAAAAAGCGAATTTTTAACAATCTCTAGCAAAAATACATAAATAAATAAATAAATAAATAAATAAATGTTGTTGTTGTTGTTATGTGCCATGGAGTTGGTATCTGACTCATAGTGACCCTACGTACAACAGGCAAAACACTATTGTCAGTGCTTCTCTGCTGTTCATAGGGTTTTCAATGGTGACTGATTTTGGGGAGTGGGTTGCTGGGTCCATCTCCCAAGCCTACAGCACCTGGTGTTCCCAGGCGGTCTCCCATCCAAGCAGTAACCAGGCCTGACCGTGCTTAGCTTCTGAGATCTGACGGGATCAAATGCCATAGGGCTACCGCTGCATTCAAATAAAGATATACTTCAAAGATATAGTTTTAAAAAAGGAAAGAAAAATCAGGTTCTGAGACTTCCACCTGGAGTGGTAGAATATAAACTGATGAACATTTTTTTCAATATGGACAATAATTGTATTTAAAAGGGCATGATTCTGCATATTTTAGTTTTCACTTTATTGCTTTTCAACCTGAATCCGATTCGGTTTTATCTACTTTCTGAATGAAGCATGACTCACTTCTATTCCCATTTCATCTCATTCCCAAAAGAATGAAAATAAGAGAGAAGACAGAGGCAGGTGGGCCCAACAGGGTGTGGCGTTGGAGATGCTGCAGCAAGCCCAGCCAAATGGAGTCACCTGTGGAACCTTTTGGTGGGCCGGCTGCTAAGGGAGCCTGCCATCGGCACTCAATAAATAAGCGGATGTGGCCAATGACAGAGCTGAATCTCCTCCTCGGTTTAAGCCTCCGTGTCAGGCCTGCGGGTGAGTCCATTCTGGGGAGGCCAGGTTGAGAAGCAGCAAGAGACTCAGACAAGAATAAGCGTGCAGCTGTCAGCTTGGACTCTGAGCTCGATCAAAGCGTCTGACCCCAGCCCCCAAAGGCTCGATGCAGGCGGAGAATGGGCGAGGCAAACCCCAGCATCTGTTAGCGGTTGCCTCTTGCTCCCTGTCTGCATTCCGAACGGGGCACTCAGGACGTCCTGAAATGGAGAAGGCTGCTGTCAGGGATGTGTTTGAAACCCAGCCGGCTGGCTGGAAGCAGAAGTGCCAGGGCGTGACCCCTCACCCCCGGAGTTCACCAGCCAACCAGGAAGGCGCTCCGCATTAAGCGATGCTGCTGGCTTCCGGGCGCGACACGGAAGGTGGTCTGCCCCATCCTGGACTGCTTCTTGGCCCTGAGATGCAGGTATTCCTACAAGTGCCAAGTCGGTCAGCCTTTGCCTCTTGCACTGCTTTGAGCAAGGCTGGCATCTGTGGGGGCGGGGTGGGAATACTGCTGTCCAGGCAAGCAAGTAGCATGGGATCTGCCCAGCTCCGAGAGCAGTGCCACAGGCCACCTGCTCCCCACTGGGAAGCAAGCCGAAGAGGCCACAGGCAGCGCCCTGGGCTCTGCCTGAAGGACTTCAGAATGCTCCCAGCTCCCAGGGTTGGCAAAGGCTGCCGCTCCTTCCTCAAAACCCAGGGAGCTCTCAGGGACCGCCGGGACTACATGAAAATCAACACAGTGCATGACTGCATCTGAGCCTCAAATGCGACCACAGGGCACAGCCGTCAAAAGCAGCCCTGAGGTGCAGGGGCTGCAGAAACATTCCACTAACTGGGAGATTGAAATCCTGACTCCTTCACAGCTCCGAGAGGAAATGAGATGACCGCGTGGTCGGATGCCTGGGCGAATTGGGGGAGAAGGAGGAAGTTGCTCATTCTTGCTAATTACAGCTGCGTGTCAAGTTTTCATTTCCAACTTAGGCCGCTTATCACAGGCTCGGTTTGCTCCAGTGTGTTGGGTGTAGCACAATTGCCAAGTATTCTCTTCTACCTTCATGGACTCGCAGGATGGGAAAGCAGATTTTATGTAAAGACATTTCCTCCTCACCTCACTGGTTCTGGGGACAAAGTCTTCTGCCTCTCTTTTGTTGTCATTATTCTAACAGTCTGTTCTCCAGCTGTGTCTTCTCTAGAGCTGGAATTCTCCAGCTCAACAGACATCTGGGGCAGGATGATTGCTTGCAGTGGGGCCTGTCCTGGACATTGCAGGATGTTTAGCAGCCATCTCTGGGCTCCACCCACTAGATCCCAGTAAGGTCCAGAAAGAAGGAAGCAGGGATGTGGGAAAAACAAACACCTCCAGCTTCTCCCTGGATCTGGGGGCTGCCAGAGAGCTCATGCCCAAGAGAACTGATTCTCCCATCTGTGCAATTTATACACAGAGATCTTTGGCTTGTAATATTTTAAAAATTATTATTAATGCCAAAAGAGACAGATTGAGGTAACAATATGTATTTTAAAAATCCTTTAAAAGGAGCTTATTTAAGTTCTCAAGATATTTCTTTGCACAACAGAAATAGATTATTTCTGGACTCTCTTGCAGCACAGGAAATCCCCTTGTGTCCACCTTTCAAATCGAGATGAGACAGCCTCTGGCCATAGCCACCTCTGGTACTATTGCTGTGCTATTAATATTGTTCAAGAGAATGCCTATTGTTAAGAGATTGTTATTTCTGTGAAGTGCCTCTTCCTACCACTGACTTGAGACAATAATTATGTTTTTGCTACTGGCTGGAGACATATCCTCCATGGAATATTAGGGGCACTGTGTTTTGAAAACAATATGGCAGCCCCAAAGTATAGCTCTCTAATCTTCTCTTTTCTTTCTTTCTTCCTCCCTTACACAGTTCAGAAGAATCTGGAAATTGTTGCCTTCCTCTTAGAGTTTTTTCCCATTACTGCCTAAGCCCCCTGAAGGTAGGAATTATGCATAATTATTACTTTTTAATATTTCTGATGCCTAATGCAGCCCTTTGTTTGTTGTACGTCTTCAGTGAATGTTTACTAAGAAAGAAGAAAGGAAGGAAGGGAGGGCAGGCAAGTAGGAGAGAGGGAAGGTGGGTAGAACAGAAACAAAAAGATAGGAGGGAAGTAGGAAGATAGGATGAGAGGAGAAAAGAAAAGGAGGGAAAGAAGACATCAGTGTTCCGTTTGTATTGTACACTAAGATTTGTTCCAAGCTCTATAGAATTTATACACTTGAGTGTTAGCTTAACCCACTCTTATTTGTCACCATGTAACCCCGAGATTAGTAGCACTTCTGACATCTAGATTTCATATGGAAAAACAACAAAAACTGATGTACCAGTTGAAGTGGTCCAAGAGATACCGGTAAATGGAAACTGATGGCAAGAGAAAATAACAATAAGGATCAGAAGATGCTCAGCTTTTCAAGTTGTATCCATTCTCGTTAATTTACTAATAGAAAAGAAACAAAAGTTTCTACTTTTGAGCCACAAAAGATAAACAGAGTTACAATAAAAGAACAGGCTCTACAGCCCTCCAATCTATCCTACTGCTATTAAGCAAAGCCAAAATTTTATTTTCCTTTATCTACAGATTTTTGAAGGCAACTCTCCACTTCTTGAAACATCTTCTGTAGATCACATCAGTTTTTCAGCTCTCGAATGTAGTCCATTTGCTCCAGTATCACAACATGTATCCCAAACATGAAAAATACCAAAGAGCACAAAAAGAAAAAAAAAGCAAAATAAATGCCCATCATGTTCCAGGAATCATTCCATCAATGAGATTTTTCATTTCTGAAAAGCTTCATTACTATATGAATCGTTCTGCCTTTACATCCTGATTCAAGACCTAATTCTTTATTTGCCATTAATGAGAAGTGCTATATATTTTTGAAGTGTGTTTAAAAGTCTTATTTTAGGACATGGGCCAAAAGGCAAAGCTCTCCAACTCATTAACCTGCTCTATAAACTTTAAACCACTGTTTCCTATGGGAGAAAAACATACCTGGGAATAGAGTTACTATTTTAATTCTTTCCTTCTAACTATTTCAAGACCAGCTTATCCCCATTTCATCTGAATGAAAATTACTTGAGAACGTTTCCTCCCTTGTGCAAAGAGGAACTTAACAATTTAATTCTAGTTAAGAAATCCGATTGCTTCTATCAGTCAGAGAACCAGAAGCTAAACAAAAATTAAGAACGAAGCAAAATCTGTCATGATGGCGCTGGGAGCCCCATGGAGGTGCTGCCAATCAGGGGGACTGATGGCTTGAACCTTTTGACCCTGTTACTCTGAGCAGATTTTCCTCAGAGGAAGGAGCCATGGTCCTGTGTGATGTTCATCCCCAAACCAAACCATCACCCCATCATTTCCTTTCCAACAAAGAAAGGGAGTTGTTGGGTTCAGTTTGTATGAATTTCATTTGTTTTTCCACTTTGAGTTTATGTTCTTTGGTTGGGAATTGGGGAATTCTGCTCCTGCATGCCCCAGCCTGAAAGCCATCCCTTCTCCCACTTCTCCAGGCAGGAACTGGTGTCAGGCCCACTCAAAAGGTGACATTTTTCTGCTTGCCAGAAACTCATGGCCTGGGCTTCCTGTAGTGTCACGGAAGCCTGCTAGTGGACAGAAGGGAGCTGCTTTCCTGGCCTTGGAGCTGGGTCTATGCCCACAGTTTAATGACAGGCTGGAGCCAAGTGCCTGCGCTGATTGGGAAGGCTGTGTGCTTGCTTGGGGCTTTTTAGTCATAAAAAGCCTTTGCAGGCATTGTTCCCAGGCTGCTTCCACCTTGGCTTGGGGATTTTGAGCTAAATTGTCTGCATGCTATTACTGATGGTCAAAATATTATGCCAACACATTAGAGCTCACCAGTGTGGTCTGCTCTTATGCACAATCAACTAAAGACCTGGCCTCTGTTTCGAGGACCTTATGCCCCCAGAGCCTGGTAAGCATATGTAGATAAGAATGCCTGCAATCAATCATTGGCAAACATCTGAAACGTAGGGAGACCTCGCTAATCCACTACTGCTGATCCCAAATAGCAGGTAATTCAAAGCAACTGCCCTTCCTGTCCTCCACCACGCTTTAATGCAAATATTAGATAAAAGTAGCAATGGGGTGTTTACTTCACCAGGTCCCTGGCACTTCAAATTTTCAGGATGCTGCTCTAATTTTATTTTCTTTATTAAGTAACAGATGTTACTTTCTTATGTCACCAACCAAGTTCTCCCTAAGAAGTTTTGTCCTTGGAGCTACAAATCCACTAGTGTTCTGATCAGAAAACCAAGTCTCATATTGTCCAAAGAAATTGTTAACATCGGCTAGAAATCTAAGTGTGGGTTAGCAACTCATTGTTTAAAAAGGATTTTGATCAGATTAAAAAGTGATGTATAGTCAGGCACAGTGGCGCATGCCTGTAATCCCAGGGGCTCAGGAGGCGGAGGCAGGAGGATCGCAAGTTCAAGATCAGAGGCAGTCTGCATAACTTAGTGAGACCCTATCTCAAAAAGTAAAAAACTGGGCTGAGGGTGCAGCTCAGTGGTCCAGCACTTGCAAAGCATGCAAGTGTGAGGCCCTGGGTTCAACTCCCAGTACAAAAAAAAAAGATTAAAAAAAAATTTTAAAGTGATATATGTTCTTTTGAGGAACTTTTGAAAGTAAAGAATAGCACAAAGGAAAACAAAAAATAGGCCCAAGATCACAAATGCAGATAAAACACTGGTTTATTTACTGTGAGTCTGTAAAGATGTCAATCCAGACAGAAATGGAAGAGGGAGAGAATGTCTGACATAATCTACTCTTTTTACTTATCAGAAAAGGGTCTCCTTTATCCTAATTTAGATCTAGAGAAGAGAATTCAGTCATTGCTGCCAATATCATAATGAACACTATTTTCCATGAAGCAAAATTCATGATAAAATTATCATGATTCATGATAAATCAGATGCAGTTCACATTCCAATTCCTGAAGTAAAGAGAAACTCATTATAAGATGGTCTCACCTAGCAAGTGAATATAAAGGCTGAGCCCTGAGGACAATTTTCCATGCTTAAATGCTACATTGGGAAGATTGAGTTAAACAAGTGCTTCTCTATTTGGGGTGATTTTGTTCCCTAGGGGACATTGACAATGTCTGGAGACATTTGTGGTCGCCATAAGCAGAAGGAGGATAATTCTAGACTGTAGGGGGAAGGGACAAGGGCTGCACTAAACCTCGTACAGTGAACAGGACAGCCGCACAACCAAGAATGATCTGAATGCAAGGGTCAATAGTGCTGAGGTTGAGGAACACTGTGTTAAACTGACCTCATCTGTACCCATAGAGAATCACCAAGAGGCCACATAGATGCGATGACAAGAGACCACAAACTACCTGCTCTTTAGATGACTTGGTGGATGAATATTTTGACAACATAGTATAATGTTTAAAAGTAGTGGCATGAAGACAAAATGAATGTAAAATAGTTTAGCAACTGACACACTGTAAACAGATCAATAAATAATCACTAGTATCATCATTACCTAAACCTAGTAAATTTTAACACTTGATTTCCACACTGTGATGCCCAGCTGAGATTTCTGCCATGACTAAGCCCATAGAAGGCTCTCAGAAAAAAAATGGAATAATTTTTAAGAGTTTACTTTAGCTCTAAACAAGAGCAACAAATCATGTGAATGGAAGCCTTTTTTGGTTATCAGTGTTCTGTAATCACAGTATAATCAAATGGTCTAAGAAATTCTTTAAGTCTAGGTTGTTTTCTGGATGCTGGGCACTTTATAACAACAAATGCTAAATGAATTTGTGGTAAATGTTGTAATGGTATTCTGTTGAACAGTTTTCCAGCCAAGTAAATCTTTGCCTTTAGAATTCTAGACAGCCATCATCTGGACATCCTTCCAAACATTAACTAATCACCAGTGAAAAATACAAATGTCATTCACAAATCATACCAAAGACAGGAACAGCTGGAATCAAATTCAAGATACTGCATCATTTTATCATCTTGACATTAATCATTCTACATGGATACCACAGGCAATCTGGAGCAAAGAATAATTTATGTTGCAATAGAAATGTTAACCGTTTATGGCTGGGACATTCTCTTCCCACTGCCTTCCTGCAACCCAGAAGACCCCTAGACACTCAAGTCCAAGGATTACATGAAAATGCTTTTGGAACATTATTTATAAAGAAACCATGAAAGCTGGAAACAACTCCCGATATATACAAAGCTGAGTTGTCTGACAATCTAGGTTAGGGGTCAGCAAACTACTGCTCATGAACTAAAGCTAGCCCATTGCCTATTTTTCTATAGCCTGTGAGCTCAGAATCACTTTTACATTTTAGATGGTTGGGGAAAAAATTAAAAGAAGAGCATGTGGTGACATGTGAAAGTTACAATAAATTCAAATTCTTGAATTTCAATAAAGAAACCTTTATTGGGTCACAGTCACACCTACTTGCTTATATATTGTTTATGGCTACTCTGCTGCTATAAGGGGAGAGTTCAGTGGTTGCAATAGAGATCATATGGTCCACAAGTCCTAACGTATTTACTATATGGCATTTTACAGAAATATTTCGACCACTCTGGTCTAGGGATCAAGAGATACAATACTGTATTTATTTTCTATGCAATAATCACAGTGCTACTGAACATTTGATGGGTTTTGTATGCCTTGCCACTGTATCCCAATCAGATGACAGTCCAAGGTTCTAATGAGCAATTATCTCTACCTTCTTACCAGTGGTCTTAGTTAGAAAGGAATTTCCAAGCTACCTAGCCACTATGTCTGCTACTTTCACCTTAGTGTCCCTTGACCTTCACCTATGGCTTCAAGAGGAGAACTCTATAGTGAATTCTTCATGCATTCATTCAACAAATATCTCTGGGACACTTTCTATTCTCAGGCATTGTGATAGGCTCTGCATAAGCTAGACAAAGTCTTAACATCTCCAGAGCATATATGTTTGTATAGATGATCACCAGATAAATAACAAGTACTATCAGATAGTAATAAGGATTACAAACAAAATAAAAGTGGCTATTCGGTAAAGAGTGAGAGAGGTTAGTTAATATCAGTAGTTGGGAATGGCATCACTGAGGAGGCCATGTCAAATTTAGACTGCCCATTGACATAGATCTGGAAATGTGAAGTGGACAGTTTTTAGCTCAAAAGAGGCATTAAGGCTAGAGATAAAAATTGGAAACAGAGGAGGGCATGATATCACACATCTCTAATCCCAGCATTTGGGAGGCTGAGGTAGGAGATTCATGAGATTGAGGTCAGCCTGGGCTATAGAGTGAGACTCTTCCTCGAAAAGAAAAGAAAGAAAAAGAAAGAAAAGAAGGAAGGGAAGGAAGGAAAGAAGGCAAGCAGGCAGGCAAGATAAGAAAACAAGAAAGAAAAAGAAGGAAGGAAGGAGGGAGGGAAGGAAGGGGAGAAAGAAAGAAAAGGAAGGAAGGAGGAAAGAAAGAAAAAGAAAGAAAGAGAAAAAGAAAAAGGAAGAGGAAAGAAGGGAGGAGAGAAGATAAAGAGAAAAATTGGAGATTATAAATCTGTAAGGAGAAGTTTATCCCTGATCTCTAAAATGGTAGAAGACTGAGCAAAATGTGGTATCTGAGGAAACCAAAGGAAGAAATGACTGAAGAAAACAGAGAAGTAATGCTGACAATGAGGAAAAATGCAAGGTCATGTCTAGAAGGAATACACTGGAAGTAACTTGGTGAAGATTGCTGGGCTTGACATTCCCAATTGCAGGCACCCCCGAAGAGAAGTAGAGAAAAGAGAGCCCTTCAATGTGCAGTGAAGCAGAACATCTCATTCCCCTTTTTCCTAGAAAGGTAGGTGGCCTGAATTGGTTTTGACATGAACTCATTGGTAGTAGTTAAATATCTGGTTGGATTGTTGTAGGTGGAAAAGCAAGAATGGAGGGGTTATAGACAAGGTTCAAAAGTGTTAGATAAGTTAACTTAGATATTAGTGGGCAAAATGAAGGAAGAAGGGAGTTCTGACTGACTCCTGAATCTGGCTATAATAAATGAAGCCACATATGAAACAAATCTCAAAGAATATTAGAAGGACATTGTTGTAATGGACCCCACACCCTAATGCAAGATGAATAGCTCCCAGAGTGTAAACAAAGGCAGACCATTCCAAGACATCTCTCAACTGGCCCATCCTTTTGAAATATGCAAAACAAGTCTATTAACCCTTTTCACAAAACAAAGACCCTAGGCCTCATATGCCCTAAACCACAAAAGATGACTAAAGGGACTTTTCCATGTAGAGCTCCAGTTCCTATGCTCAAGGCTCACTAGGATCCCAGAGATGGGCACCCAGGGCTGACATCACACAGGGGGTGCCCTTGTTTGAACAGAAGTAGAGGGAATGTGCACCTGCTCTCTTCAATCTTAGTTCTTCCTCTTAAGTGGCCACGTGCATATCCCCCCTCTGGGGAGGGCAAGGGGGACCCACTTGAGCCACCCATTGTCTCAGGCCTGCCATCTTCTCTATACAAGGTACTATTCCTTCTCAAAAGCTTAACTTTTCTTCTGCTCTACTTGGTTTTACCTTCCCCTGGGGAATAGGAGTAGCCCTATGCCAATTCACCCGCAGAACCAAGGTTTGTCAATGTTCTTTTCCAGGTTTATCTAAGCTTCTCCAGGTGCTTCAGTTTTCCTGGTAATTACTCTTTAAAAGGTGTACTATCTTTTACAATAAACTCTGTCTATATTCTCTACTATACCTTGTGTACTGGGTATAAATTCTTTTATATGCTCAACACAAAAAACCAAGTTTGCTGCCAGAATCCCAGACCCACATTCCCTAGTAACAGGAAACAATAGACCTTGATCAATGAGCCTACAGCATTAAACTTTTCATGTAATATTTGAATGCTAATCTGGCTACCCCATTACAAAATATTCAATTTCTCAGAAGCAATGTGGTAGAAAGTGTAGGTATCCACCAAAACTTCTTAGACCTCCTCCTCAGTGTAGAGTTGTTACTAGAAAATATCCACTCAGTCAAAGGCGACATTTTCCAGTGTCCTTTGCAGTTAAGTTTGGTCAGGTGAACGAGATATGGCCAATGCAACTTGAGTGGAAGAGTTGTGCCTGTGCGTGGGTCTGGATTATAAATCTTCGATGTGGGATTCCACGCTCACTGCCCCTTCCAGCTGGCTGGAATAAAGATGACCCCTTCACACCCCAAAGCAACCTTGAAAGATTTATGGGTAAGATGGAAGAGTTTCAGATAGGCACTGTGGTACACTCCTGTAATCCCAGCAACTGAGGACACTGAGGCAGGAGGATCAAGAGTTTGAGGCCAGACACAGCCTGTGCAACTTAGCAAGACCCTGTATTAAAATTAAAAAATAAACAAATAAATACAAAACAGAGACAGAGGTGTGGCTCAGTGAGAGCATTTGCCTCACTGTGTGAGACCCTGGGTTCAATCCTCCAGTACTGAAAAAAAGGCACAGTTTCTGACACTTTGGGCCCTAAATGATTGTGTGAGGGAGGGAAGGCCATCACCCCCTTTTCACTTGCCCAGTATTGTCCATGATCAAGAAACAAATTTCCATTCCATTAGATCCAATATATATTTTCTTTATTTTTGTCACAGCAATTAATATCCCTGAACCCCAGTGAGATAACAGTCTATGGTGGCCTTGTGGGCCACAATGGCTACCACAAGCTAATAAGTTCAAAACTTAATCTCCAACACGATTCTGCTTGGAGATGGGGGCCTAGGAAGGGAAGTCGGTCATGAAAGTGGAGCTCTCCTGATGGGATTAGTTCTCTTATGAGAAAAAGGAGCTTGTTTCCTTTCTTTCTCTACTCTCTGTTATACAAGTATACACCAAGAAGGGAGCCTTCTGAGAACCAGGACCTGACCATGCTGGCATCTGATCTTGGACTTCCCAGCATCCCAGACTCGGAGAGTTTGTTCTTTTTCTCTTAGTAATTTTTTATGTACAGATTAATAGGTCTCATTATGACATTTCCATACTTGTATTTCATTGTACATTGCTCATGTTCATTTCCCTGTTACATTGTGATTTTGCTGTAAGGTCAACTGTAAGGTTAACATGTGTGATATTTCCTTTCTTTTCTCCCCTTACCCTTTCTTCTGGCCCCTTCCCCCTTTAGTCCATTATCTTTTACTACTTAGAGCCTATCTGCTTTCATGATCTATATGTTTTAATAATGAATAGATATTGAAGTCTAACATCCACATATGAGAGAGAGAAAGCATGATGTTTATCTTTCTGGGTTTGGCTTAAATAACTTAAAATGATGATCTCTAGTTCCATCCATTTTCCAGAAAATGCCATAATCTTGTCTTTCTTTATGACTGAATAAAACCCCATGGTATATATATACAATTTCCTTATCCACTCATCAGTTGATAGACACCTAGGTTGATTCCATATCTTGGCTCTTGTGAATAATGCCATAATAAACATGGATGAGCTGATATCTTTATAGTATATTGACTTGTATTCCTTTGGATATATACCCACAAGTGGAATAGCCAGGTCATATGGTAGTTCTATTTTTAGTTTTTTGAGGCTCTTCCATGCTGATTTCCATAGTGACTGCACCAACCTACATTCTCACCAGCAGTGTATAAGAGTTCCTTTCTCCCCACATCCTCGCCAACATTTGTTATTGTATGTTTTTTTGATGCTACCCATTCTGACTGGAGTGAGATAGTTTTGATTTTCATTTCCCTAATGGCTAAGCATGTTGAACATTTTTTCATATGACTGCTGGACATTTGTGTTTCTTCTTTTGAGAAGTCTCTTTTCAGTTGTTTTGCTCATTATTTGATTGGATACTTTGCTTTTTGGTGTTTAATTTTTGAGCTCTTTATATATTCTAGATACTAATCCCCTGTCGGATGTATAGTTGACAAGGATTTTCTCCCATTCTGTAGGTTGTCTCTTCACTATGATAATTGTGTCCTTTGCTGTGCAAAAGCTTTTTAATTTCATGCAATCCCAATTGTCAATTTTTGCTATTATTTCTTGTGCTTTTAGGGTCCTATTCAGAAAATTCTTGCCTATGCCTGTCTTGAAGTGTTTCCCCTATGTTTTCCTCTAGCAATTTCAAAGTTTCAAATTTTACATTAAGGTTTTCTGTCCATTTTGAACTGATTTTTGTATAAGATGAGAGCGAGAGGGACCTAATTTCACTCTTCTACATGAAGATATCCACTTCTCCCAGCACCATTTGTTGAAAAGGGTGTCTTTTCTCCAACTTATATTTTTGGCCCCTTTGTCAAGTATCAGGTGGCTATAGCTGCATGGGATTATTTCTGGATCCTTTATTGTGTTCCACTGGTCTACATGTCTGTTTTTGTGCCAGTTCCATGCTGTTTTTATTACTATAGCTTTGTAGTATAATTTGAAATCAGGAATTATGATGCCCCCTACATTGTTCTTTCTGCTCGTGATCACTTTAGTGATTCAGGGTCTTTTGTGCTTCCAAATGAAATTTTGGAATGTTTTCTCTATTTCTGTGAAGAATGTCATTGAGATTTTCATGGGGATTGCATCAAATCTGTATATTGCTTTCAGTAATATAGCCATTTTCACAATATTAATTCTTCTAATCCATGAGCATAGGAGATCTTTCCACCTTCTGGTATCTTCTTCAATCTCTCTTTTTTTTTAGCATTTTAAAGTTTTCTTGTTTTTCTCATTTCTTTCTCTGCCTGGTTATTATTGGTATAAAGAAAAACTACTGACTTTCATATATTAATTTTGTATCCTGCTACTTTGCAGAAAGTGTTTATTATCTCTAAGAGTTTTCTGGTGAAGTCTTTTGGGTCTTTTAAGTATAGGATCATGAAACCAACTTGATCATAATATATGATCTTTTTAATATGTTGTTGAAGTTGATTTACAAGTAGTTTTCAAGGATTTTTGCATCTAAGTTCATTAGGGATATTGGTCTATAGTTTTCCTTTTTTGATGTGTCCTTCTCTGATTTTGCTATCAGGGTAATACTGGCTTCATAGAATAAGAGTGGTAGTGTTTTTTCCATTGGTATTTTGTGGAATAATTTGAAAAACATTGATGTTAATTCTTCTTTCAAGGTATTGTAGAATTCAGTAGTGAATCCATCTGGTCCTGGGCTTTTCTTTGTTGGGAGACTCTTTTTACTGCTTTGATCTCACTGCTCATTATAGGTTTGCTTAGGTTATTTATATCCTCTTGACTTAATTTTGGCAGGTCATATGTGTCTAGGAATTTATCCATCTCATCTACATTTTCCAGTTTATTGGAATATAGCTTTTCAAAGTATTCCCTAATGATTCTCTGGATTTCTCTAATTTTCTTGATTTGAGTCTTCTTTCTCTCCCCTCCCTTCCTTCCTTCCTTCCTTTCTTTCTTTCTTTCTTTCTTTCTTTCTTTCTTTCTTTCTTCTTTCTTTCTTCTGTGATACTGGGGGTTGAACCCAAGGCCTCACGCTCGCATGCTCTGCAAGTGCTGGACCACTGAGCTGCACTCTCAACCCATTTTTTTTTTTGAGACAGTGTCTTTCTAAGTTACGCAGACTGCCTCTGGTCTTGAACTTGCGATCCTCCTGCCTCCGCCTCCTAAGCCTCTGGGATTACAGGCATCTGCCACCGTACCTGGCTTCTCTTTCCTTAGGTTAGTTTAGCTAAGGGTTTGTCAATCTTGTATATCTTTTCAAAGAACTAGCTCTTTGTTTCATCATTCTTTTTATTGTTCTTTTAGCCTCCATTTCATTAATTTCTACTCTGATTTTTGTTATTTCTTTCCATCTACTGTTTTTTGGTTTGTTTGTTCTTCCTTTTCTAAGAGCTTGAGGTGCATCATTAAGTTGTTTGAGCTTGCTCTAATTTTTTGATGTAGGCACTCATCACTATACATTTCCTTCTTAGAACTAACTTTGTTGTATCACAAAGGTTCTGGTAGGTTGTATTTTCATTCTCATTTGATTCTAGGAATTTTTAAATTTCCTATCTGATTTGTTCAAGTGCCCACTTGTCACTTAAGAGTGTAGTGTTCATTTTCCATGTGTTTGTATAGTATCTATAATTTCTCTTGCTGTTCATTTCTAGTTTTATTCCATTATGGTCTGATAAGGTATGCAAAATTATTTAAATTTTTCTGTATTTGTTAAGACTTGATTTATGGCTTAAAATGTGATCTATTTTAGAGAAAGTTCCATGGAGTGCTGAAAAGAATGTGTATTCTGTAGCTTTTGTGGGGAATAATCTACATATGTCTATTAAGTCCCTTTGATCTACTGTGGTGTTTAACTCTGATGTTTCTTTGTTGATTTTTGTCTGGATGTTCTATCTGTTGATGAGAGTGAGGTATTTAAGTCACCCACTATTATTGTATCTTGGCCTGTCTGTCCCTGTAAATCCAGTAGTGTTTTTTTAATGAAGTTGGATGCAGTGATGTTTGGTGCATATATTTACAATTGCTACCCCTTCTTGGTCAGTTGTTCCCTTTATTAATGGATAGTGATGTTCTTTTTCTCTTTGGAGTAGTTTTAACTTGGAGTCTACATTGTCTGATATAATGATGGCTATGCTTCCTTTTTAATTTTTTTTTAACTTCCAGTTGCTTGGTACATCAATTTCCATCCTCTTACTTTTAGTCTGTGGGTGTCCTTGCCAGGGAGATGCATTTTTTGAAGGCAACAAATTGTTGGATCTTGTTTTTTAGTCCAGTCAACTAATCTATGTCTTTTAATTGGACAGTTAAGACCATTTATATTTAGGGTTATTATTGAGAAAGGTTTGTTGGCTGTTGGGTTGGGTGTTTCCCTGGTTAGTTCATAAACTATTTGTTCTTTGCTTTCTCCCTTATTTATATTCTGGGTTTGCTAGTTTTTTAAGTTAGACATGACTAAATCTTTCCTAGTTCTCTTTGTTTTTTTTTCCTTCCCATGAAATTTAGTCTTTCCTGTGCTCTTGTAGTGAAGACTATCTTTCTTCCTTCTTTGTGTGTAGAATTCCTTTAAGTGTCTTCTGTAGTGCTGGCTTAGTGGTCACGTATTGCTTTCTTGTGTGCTTGTCATGGAATGTCTTTATTTATCCATCCATTTTAAATACCAGCTTTGCTGGGTATAATAATCACGGTTGGCAACTATTTATTTTCAGGGCTTGAAGTACATCTTTCTATCCTTTCCTAGAACTTGGGGTTTTTGCTGAGAGGTCTCATGGAATTCTGATGGATTTTCCTTTGTAAGTTGATGTCTTTCTCTTGCAGCTTTTAATATTGTTTCCTTGTTCTGTAATATTGGAATTTTAATTACTATGTGTCATGGGGAAGTTCTTTTTGGGTCATGTCTGGTTGCTGTTCTAAATGCCTCTCATGGCTAGATGTCCATTTCTTTCCCAAGATTTGGGAAAATTTCTGTGATAATTTTACTAAATAAGTTTTCTATGCCTTTAGTTTTTAATCTCAGTTCCTTCTTCTACCTCATGGATCCTTAGGTTTGGTCTCCTGATCATGTCCCCAAATTCTTGAAAATTGTCATCATGTTCTTTTAATCTTTTTCTTTGCTGATATCTGAATGTAGTATTTCCTCAACCTTATCTTCCATCCCTGACATTCTATTTTCTGCTTCATCTAGTCTACTGGTGATGCTTTCCTCTGTGTTTTTTATTTGGTTTATTGAGTTCTTCATTTCCAATATTTCTGTTCATTTTTTTCAAAATTGCAATTTCCTTGCTGAATTTCTCATCCATTTTGCTGACTTCATCTTCTACATTGTTGACTGTCTGAACTAAGTCCTGTATTGATTTTTTTACTTTGTTCATTTGCTTGTTTGTGTCCTCTTTAAAGTCACTGATCACTTTTACAAGTAAACTATTAAATTCTTTGGCATTTTCACTGTTTCAGTATCCTTAGATTCAGTGGTTAAAGAATCATGGTCCCTGGTATGGGATGTGTTGCCTTGTTTTTTCATGTTTCTTGTGTTTCTGATTTGTGATTTGTACATCTGTAGGGAGAGATATCCCTTCTCGTTTTATTTGGGGGTCTTCTTCATGAGTATTTTTTTCTTAAGATCACACTCTCCAGTGCCAGTCCCAGAGAGGAAGACTATAACAATTACAATACCCAATCAAATCAGATATAGAAACACAATTTAAAATCACTTAATGCCAACTGCTGTCCCACCAATGCCCATATAACAGAGAATGACAATAATTGTATTGAGTAGTCTATGAGGTTACATGTTGTACATAGGGCCGCTATGAGTCGGATACCAACTCGACGGCACCTAACAACAACAACCTGAGGTTACAAAATACTTAGGTCGAAGGTATAAATAGTATCTGCCTGAGGTATGAAAAGGGGGTAGAAAAAGGAGAAACAGGAGGATGCCTCAAAGGTAAAGTAAAAGAAAAAAGACAGTCTAGAAAGGAAATGAATGTTAGAAAGAAGGAGGGAAGGGAGACAAGGATAAAAAGAAATGATTGCATTATAAAGAAAATGATATATAAACAGAATTAGGTAAACATAAGCACAACAATAAGAAGCAGTGAGCCTAAAAGATTTAAAGTATAGTAAATAGGAAAAGAGATATACAGAAAAAGGCAGGGAGGCTGAAAAAGATATTTAAAAAACTAAAGAAGAAAAAAGGTAGAAATTACATTAGAAAAAGGAGAATTGATGAAATAAAAATTAATAATGAAAAGATTGTAAATGTAAAGCAAAAATAATACAAGAGATGGACACCAAGTTGCTCTCCTAAAACTCCACTGTCTCTGGGAGGTGAGGCAGGAAAATCTTGAGCCCCAAGCCAGAAGCAGCCTGTACAATTCAATGTGATCCTGTCTCCAATCAAAAATAAGAAAAAGACTGGGGATACTACACCATGGCACTGCAGTTACCCCAGTAAGAAGGAAAAAAATAAAAATAAAAACAAACACACACATACACAAAGAAAAGCAAAAGGTGCTGGAGAAGCTTCTTTCTGTGGCCTCTAATGTTGCAGTCTGTTAGGTGGAGGTGGTAGCCACTTGAGGATGGAGTCTTTTATCTGACCACAGTTCAGAGTTGACAATCTCTTTAGTTCCCCTCAGGAGACAGAATTCTCTGCTCTTTCCCAGTGGGTGGGACTTACTTCTGAGCAATTTCCCCAAGCTTCTTACTGCTGGAACCTCTCAGCATGTCAGTGTCCTATCTCTCTGCTAACTGTAACTGCATGCTGCAGGTGTGTAGCATGCTGGGGCTGTGGCAAGTCACCCCCAGGCTCTCCATAGGTGATAATTCTTTATTTTCAGGCAATCTGGTTAGCTCAGTTCCACATAATAGGTTCCCTCTCAAGGTGGCACTGGTTAAGCCCTCTGAGACATGGAGCTTGGGGAGGAGAGTCATTTATCCAATGTTGAACCTTTCAGACAGGGAGAACCACTGTTTCAGCCACTCGCTGGAAGAGTTCCAGGGCTCCAATGACTGTAGGCTTATCCTGTGGGATTGCAAGTCTGATGGCCAGGACTGTCTGGCTTATTTTTTTTTTCAGATGAGGGCCCCATTTCCCCTCCCCTACTGGAAGCTGTGGGCCTGGGATTTAGCTCAGTTGGTAGAGCGCTGCTCTGTAGTGTCTGAGGTCCTATGTTTGATTCCCACTACTGCAAAAATGGGAAAAGGACATGGCAATCTACTCCTGAAGCAATCCCAAAACAATCAGCCACTGAAAACCCTATGAGGGTCTCTATGAGTCGGACATGACTTGACGGCACCTAACAACAACAACAGCTGGAAGCTATGGCCAGAGATGTGTCCTGATCAGTCATTCTTGCTGTTCAGCTCCATTCTTCTATCTGGGACCAACCAATAGTCTCTTTTGTGGTTTCTGTGCTTCTCCAGACCTTCTTTCTATGTAAAAGACTCCATTCCTCCCTATTCTAACTCTTTTCTTATACCATGTCTCCCAGAGGCTGCCTTCAATCTGCCATCTTAAACTGGAAGTCAAGAAACAAATTCTCGTTACACAACCCAGTCTATGATATTCTGACATAGCAGCCCAGACAGACTGAGACACACACATGTATCAGGCTCTCCCATCTGGCTAACAAGTCAAAGTTACAATCTCTTGTAATTTAATCATGGAAGTGACTTCCTGTCACTTTTGTCATATAATACTGGGTAGAAGTACATCCCTAAGGGCAGTCCAGACTCAAGAGGAAGGGATAAAACAAAGACATTTTTGAGAAATGAGGATCATTGGGAGCCATATTAGAGGCAGCCTAGTACCCTGAGTTGTTGGCAGTCATAAAGTATCAACTTCTCCTTCCCTTTTTTCATAAACTGATTGCCTTACATAGAGGAATTGGCAAAGAGCTGCTTCAAACAAGCATTAGGAGACGTACTATAAAAGAACAAGTTCCCAGGGAAAGGATGGAACTGCTACCCTGCACATTTTCTTATTCAGATAAACAAGATCTTCCTCAGTTACAGCATTGAGGGTCAATGCAAACTGCTTGGTGTGTCTCTCCTGTCCTTTTCCCTAAATTGCCCCACAAAACAAGCAAAATAGGCTGCAGTCAGAACCATTTATGCCGAAAATGTACCATCTCCTTGAGTTGTATTAGCCTATGTGGTGTTCATAATTAAATCATTAAATAATTTTAAGTAACTTCATTAAAAGAATGGTCAAATCTTGAGAACATTTTGCTTTGGGACCAAAGAAAGGATAACTGAAGCATCTGGCATTGTTCCTTTGTCCAAGACTCCAACAACTGACCTCTTTTGGATAATTTTTTTTCTTTTTTGGTTTTTTAGTTCTTAGTGTTAAAAATGCTTAACTAGGCTAACCCTTTGGTGGGAGATGGAGAATTGAAGTGAGCTTCCTCTGAATTATTTAGAGCTGCCCAGAAGCAATTCTATAACATGTGAGGGCCTGCCGAGGTGAATGTGAATATGAACTGTAAACAGGGAGATGCAACATTAACTTGCTAACTTTCAAACATCCTCACATGAAAGCTGGGGAGAGAGGTAGGTCCATGAGGCAGATAAAGGTAGAGCCACTCTACCTTACATGGCTAGCTGCACAAAACTCCACTTGCCATGGCCCTTTACTTCCCACAAATGGGCACTAATGATGTCATAGATTTGAAAGCATCTGGGCTATGCATCTGGAAGGTTCTCTTCATTGCCTTTGTGTGCTTTCCTTCCTTAAGACAAACTTCTTTTGTTCATATGCCCTGGCCAGCCTGGCTAATCATGTTTTGTTAAGCCAGTGTTCATCAGAAGTTCCATTGTCAAAAGGTATCTTGGAAGAGGTTAGATCTTTTGTAGTTAAGAGTTATCCCCTTCTGAGACCCTAAAACAACAAGATCAGTGATTCTTCTGTTCCATAACTTCCACTAGGGCTGAGCTGGAGGAAGGAGGAAGTGTAGGAAGAACAGCTTTAGGGAAAATCCTGGAAGACACAATTCAGAATTACTCCTGATCCAGCCTTGGAAGCACATATGTCTAATTCCCATCCCCTTTTTCCACCTCCCCCTCTCTCACTTCTTTTAAGACAGGGTCTTACTATGTACCCAAGGGTGACCTCAAACTCTAAATTCTCCTGCCTGTGCCTCCTGTGTGCAGAAATTACAGGTGTATGCCACCAAACCCAGGTCTTGTCCACTTTCTTAAGAAAGTCACCTTTGGAACTTAAAAAAGAAAATTAAATTAAATTTTTAAAGAAATTATGAGAAGCTTCTCTGCTTGGATTTCTATTATGGTGTATCAGAGGGGCCTCCACCAATTCAGATAGTTCCCTTACTTTCAACTCACTTTCTTACTTCAAAATATATACTTTTAAAATTTCTGAAGAATTCATATAATCATTGTATTTTGTTTATGTACCCCAAACATAGATTAAAACATTTGGACAACAAATCCATGGAGTCTTAACTTATAATGTTGCCTTGCTTGCTATCCATATTCTCTATGTTAATGACAATGACTGTATTTCTTGTAATGTCAAATTAAGCATTATTCTGTACAAGTACTTCTCCAACAAAAAGAACTTTCCTAGTTGAGTTTATCTCAAACATGTCTGCTCTTTTTTTAAGTTAATGATATTGACATTTTACTATATTAGTTCATTAGAGCATGAAACTTCCTGTCTTGTTTTTGAAAAAGCTATTTTAGTATTTCATGTAAAAGTAACTCTATACCACAGGGACATAGTGAGTGCAATGAAAGGATCAACCACTCAGTGGGAAAAAAACCATTGTAAGCCTCTAATCATTACAGTAAGTGGAGCCCATTTTAGACCTTTTACCTCATACAGGGAGAACATGCCTTTTACTACAACATCTCTAAAGACAACAGTGGTGAAAGCAGTTATTTTCCTGCTTTGATTTATTTGAAAAAAAATTACTCTCCTCCTTCATAAGTCTGGGGGTAGATTCATTAATTTTTCTAAAAGAGAATCCACCTAACCATGGCATATTCTGTTTTTCTAAAGACAGGGCCATAACTATTTCCTATCCCACACGTTCTTCGCAAACTCTTCTTAGGCTCTCCTCTTGAAAAATGTGGGGTCTGTGTTCCTTCATTTTAAACCTTACTTGGCTGAGACTTCAGTGCTTTCCAAGCCTGGTTATTTGGAGGACAGTCACTCTGAAACCCCAGGCTTCATGCTGTAAGGAAGCCCAAGTAGCCACAGAGAGAGGCCACAGGTAGTATCCTGGTCCCAGCTAGAATCAAATAACAGATGTGTGATTTGAATGAGCCTCCAGATGATTCCATCCCCAGCTATTGAGTCACTTGCCACCTTTGAATCGTCTAGAATCATCTAGAATAGTCTAGACAACAGAGACAAGACATGGTCTATGCTCTTTGGAGATCTCTGACCCACAGAGCTGTGAACAGAATGAAGTGGTAACTGTGCAGCACTAAGTTTGAGGTAGTCTGGTAGGCAGCAACAGGAATAGGAGCATTGACTTTCTATTGGGTTTTCAACTCAGTGGCATAGTTGTGTGGTTCTTTTAGTCTTCAAATGTCCTAGCCACTGTATGGGTACCATAGATAGGAAAATATGAGGTGGCTTCTGCCTTCCAGGTGTTTGCAGGTTAGTTGAGAGAGACTGCTTATAAACCAGTTAGATCATGATGAGTTTGCAGGGCCCACAGAAAAGTGTCATTAGGATCCTGTCCAGAGCACAGCCCTTTCTCTTCCTCTCCCCACCTCTACCACAAACCACAAGGGACCTCAGGCACATGAGAGTAGACACCCCAGCTTGTGCATCTAGGCTCCATCTAAGTGCTTGGCAAACAGTTGCCTCCTTAAATAACTCTCACGCCTGGGAATGTAACCACCAGCACAGTCTGCCCTGCCCTTGGGCAGATGAGGGGCACTGGAAAGAATCCATATAGGCTCAGAAGCGGGCTTGGGACATATGGGCAGGGAATTCACAGGTCTCAGATATGAGAAGCATGGTCTGGAAGGGGACTGCACATACATTTAGCCTGATAGAATCCTGGGCTTGGGGAGCAGTGTGGACAAAGAAGGACTCTTAGAGCATAAGGCTCAGGATAAGGGCTGGACCCTGAGTTTAAGGGAGAGCCTCCACAGGCACAAGCAGAACTAGTACTCAATCTTAGCCACTTAGAAAAGTTATCATTTACTACATGTCATTTGTCATGCTTCTTTAAAGATGCTTTTGTCTGAAAGTGTGATCACTGACATTGATGCCAAGTTTGGTGTTGGTGTTATTCAAGTTAACTCAGTGTTTCCTTTTGTCTTGGTTTTGGTACAATGTGGGAGTCGCAACTGCAAAGACAACTCACTGTCCTAAGGGGCCTGACTTTCATTTGTGAACCTGAGGTCTCCTTTGGGTTTCAACTACCTTCTGTACATGCAACTTTATGAAGGATGACTAACCTCTCTGAGTTTGGAAATAGAGCTTATGCGTCTTGTACCAGCTGTGCAGAATCTATAAGGAAATACATTTAAAATTCTTTAGGGGAAGGTATTACATAAATGGACCTAAAATCTACCACTTGCTCATTGCTCAAAAGGAAATTAACACCATAAAATAAAATTAAATCAAATTAAGTGAAAGCTTAGACATTATTACCTTCCCTTCAAGTCCAGGAGCATTATCTATGTTAAGGGTCAGCAAATGCCTTCTACAAAGGGCTTTGCTGGCCATATGATTTCTGTCACAACTACTCAGTACTGCTGTTGTAGTGCAAAACAACCATAGACAACATGTAAATAAGTAGGTATGATGGTATTCCAATAAAACTTCATGTACAAATACAGGCAGAGGGGCAGATTTGGCCTATGGGCTGTAGATTTACAACTTTTGCTCTATATTAAGAAATAATATATGGACTATTTCATTCTGCTAAGCAATGTAAATGCACCTGAGTCAGTAAGCAACTTTGTGATGAATGGAGAAAAGATTGAGGTTTTCCAAGATTTTGCTTTACTTAGTTTTACAATCAACACCCACAGAAGCAGCAGTCAAGAAATCAAAAGATCCATTGCATTGGGAAAAGCTGTTGCAAAAGACTTCTTCAAAGTGTTGAAAAGTAAAGATGTCACATTGAAGATGAAGGTGCACCCGATTCATACCATGGTATTTTCAGTCACATCCTAGGCTTGTGAAAGCTGGATGTTGGAGAAGAGAGACAAGAGAATAGTTGATGTTTTTGAATTATGATGCTGGAGAAGAACATTGAATATACCATTGACTGCTAAAGAACCAACAGATCTGTCCTAGGAGAAGTGCTACTAGAGTGCCCCTTGGAAGTTAGGATGGTTCAACTGCTTCTTATGTATTTTGGTCATGTTGTCAGGAGGGACCAATCTCCGGAGAAGGACATCATATTTGGGAGATTGGCGAGTAACTGAAAAAAGGAAGACCCTCAACTGGATGGATTGACACAGCGCCTGCAACAATGGGCTTAAACATAAAAAAAAAAAGATTGTCTTCATGGCACAGAATCAGGGAGTGTTTCTTTCTGTTGTACACAGGATCACTATGAGTCAGACCTGACTCGATGGCACCTAACAACAACAAACAATGTTTAAAAAAAACAGTAATTATATAAAAAATAAAGCTAAGATATATTTCTTTAATCTTGGGTAGGACATCTAGAATGTGCTATAAATAATCAGTACTATTAACTGATACCTTTTTCTCTTTCATGAGATGGTTTGTTTTCAACTCAAAATATACATCATA